>JAFIRS010005430.1:0-57420 GCA_018342105.1 Gonioctena quinquepunctata | reverse complement strand
TCAAAAGTAAAAAGATAAGAGAAGAGAAATATTGATATTAGTGACTACCCTTATGTAGACCAAAACTTGACATACTATCATCTTCTATAATTGTTTATTAGCGAAATAGCCTATTTGGTTTTAATTGGTTATGTTATACGATTGTGCATGTATTTCAAGATTAGATTAATTATATTCATTTTATTTACTCTGTCCCTTGCATTATTTCCTGTGAATTCAAATAATAGTGGGTCTGTAAATCTGAATGATAAATGAACAACCCACGCTCAACTATCTCTCAGGGCAGAGAGGAAGTCTAAAGCCGCTCTTAGATCTTCTTCTAGGTAAATCGAAGACCTCTTTGATTAACCACTCCCTGGGCGATTAAGATCTCCCTTTCAATACATACTTGGGGTAATTATTAAAACCACCGACCATCTACCCCTTGGGTAGGCGGTTAGTTACTTTATTAATTAACATCTCGAGTGTGGAGCAACCCATAACAATTGGTGGACAGGTGTGTGATTATTCATATAAGTCCACCCCGTGTGCCCATGACACTCGCGTGACGTCATTCCACAACACAACGTTCTCACCGTACACTCAATCATTGCTTTGCTATCGGATGTTCGACCACAATAACGTTTTTAACTTAAGTTTTTATGTGAATCAGTGTTACAATAGTGTTATAAGTATAATATTAGATATGGATGACGGTTTTGAAAAAGGACAATCTGATATCTTGCCTGAAATAGACGGGTTAATGGTTGTCCACTATTTTTCAAATAACTCCGATTTCTTGGCCGCCGAAATGCGAGGACTAAAAATGCAAAGGTAAGTATTACTTAATAACATTTTACTTTATATCATAAATCTTTTGATCCCTATAAGTAAATATTTCTCATTACTAGTATTTTATAACTGTACGTCATACGTCATATTGATACTATGAACATCTTACTTGACATTAAGTTCCTGAGAAGGAAGAATGCCTACATAGTTTCATGACTTACATTTTGTATTTTTTTAATATGTAATGTAACAAAACATTAACATAGTAAACCTAACCTGAACATTATGTACCAGAAGTACAAATTTTTTTAAAATTTGAACCAATGAAATATTTTTTTCAAAGGTAGGTTATTATTAGGATGCACGCGACTACACCTATTAAATATTATTAAGCTAAGATGAAAAACCTCTCATATTAATTTCCTCTTTAATGTGATCGTGGATAAGTGCATTTTATGTATTTTAGGTAAAAATAAAGTTACTTTACACATGCACTCGAATATAGGAAAATAATTTTTACGTGTTTGCTCGAACACGAATACGGAAAAATGGGAGCTCATACCGTTCCCGAGTTAGAGAATTAAAAAATTACTTCATTTCAAGACGTTTTCCAGCATAAATCATCAAATGCCTCCTTTTTCTTAACAGCATAAACATACACCCTAAATCACTTATTTTCGGCACAACTTTGCACAAAATATCGTCGTTTTTATCGAAAAAATCCTCCTTACACAGTTTCAAATAAAGAAATGTTACACATTGACAGATGGAATTCAGTAACTTCGCCTTATTTTTCATGTTGGTAATAAATGAATCACCGCCCACAACAATTGCACACATAAATGAAGGGGAAACTATTGCTCACATTTGAATTCGAAAAGTTGGCGGGGATTCATTTAACAAAGTTACTAAATTCCATCTGTCAAAGTATGACATTTCTTCATTTGGAACTGTGTAAGAAGGAGGATTTTTTCGATAAAAACGACAATATTTTGTGCAAAGTTTTGCCAAAAATAAGTGATTTAGGGTGTATTGTTAATGCTGGTAAAAAAAAGGGGCATTTTGAGTGATTTTTGTGCGAGAAAACGGTGCTTGAAAATGAGGTAATTTTTTTTTAAGTTTTCTAACTTGGGAACGGTATGAGACCGCCGCATTCTTCTTCCGGATTCGTGTTCAGGGGGCAAAAGCACGTAAGAAAAGTTTTTTCCCAATTATCAGAGTACATGTGTAGAGTAACTTTATATTTACCGTATTTTATTTTTTATATATCAGATCAACTTATGTTTATTTTATTTTAGATCGGCTAGAAACAGCTTCGACGGCGACGCTATTGGATATGTAAAAGTTAAAAGAGATATTTGTACAGTGAAATGCCGAATCACCCCAGAACATCATGATTTGCATCCATTTCTTTCGATTTTTAGGTTCGAAAGCAACAATAAAAAACAACTTTTCGGGTGCATTAGTAGTTTTATTTAAACACTTTGGCACAATACTCGATTTTCCAGTTTCTGGATTCGACATTTTTATCAATTTTCGACGCAAACTTCATACACACAGCTCGGAAGCAGAGCACGCACTGACCGACCGTTGTAAAGTGACGTCACAGCGGCCGATGACACGCACGAAAACTATAAAACCTATCAAAAAAATATTTTTACCATATTTTTTAATTTTTAATAGAGTTTATTGTAAGGTAAAAATAAAAAAATGGTGATATTCTTCATTGGGTTGATTGTGACGTTAAACGGCAATGTTGCCAAGTTTCTTAAACTATAAATGTCAGAACTATTCGCAATGTCAAGATTTGAAAATATGGCAACGTTGCAAAATTGATTGAAGATGTCAACTGTAGGATTGATTAAAATAAAATATTTTTGCAAGTTTTAGAAGCCAAAAAAAAAGGAAATTACCAACAGAGTTTTCACAAGCTGTAAAATCCATTACAAATATTTTGGAAATCTCGTATCTTCGCCCGTTACAATTCTCATTATAAAAACAAAACAAATATAAAACTCTATAAGCTTTCTTACCGTATATATCACTTCGACACTTCTGCAGTCGATCGAAACTGCGTCCATTATCTCTCCGTTGATTTTCCTCGATTACATTTCCGCCTGGAAAACTCGTCTGTGCCTTCACTCCAATATTGGAAGTTTTCCTTGTCGAATCTCGGAAACTTTCGTCGGGACTTTTAACGAAATTATTCTGTTGGCTCTTTCTGTCCCGTCGATTTATTGACTCGTAACTCGGAGAACTCTTTTTGTGGAAGTTGTGGTTCAGCGTGTCACTCCTGGGGGCAGAAAAAAGCCGTTATAAACAGGAAATTAGTGGGCGGGGTTGCTTGAGTGTTTTTCCAAGTCGTAAATTAGATTTTTCATTTCGATATAATAAATGCGTGACGTTTAAAATTCAAGTTGACGATTTCTCAATCAACAAATTTAATCAACTCTACAACACAGAATATAAATTATGAACTATTACAACAAACTTGTGAATGGTGAAAATCGAATTGTTAGAGCTTTCGGTTCATATAGGGTGATCCAGGGGTGTGTGCAAGCTCCATAACTTTTTTCTATTCAAGCTATCTAAAAATATGTCTATTCATAAGATACACAACTATGTTCTGTTTTTTTTAAATGCAACCCCCCATTTTTGTTACATTTTTGGATTCACCACTAAATTGTCGATTTAACGCAACCGGGTTTCTTAAATTTATCTGCAATAGTTTTTGACTTATATCAATTATAATAATAATAATAATAATAATTCGTCCTTATTCACCATAAAAATATAATAATAATATAGTAATAAGTATAAATATAACAATAAAGGTGAAAAGGGGAGTGTCAGCGAGATTTTTAAACTCAACCTTATGTTAAAAAAAAAGAAAAAAAAAAGAATAAATATGGACAAAATGTTGACAATATGAAAGTAGTAGTAACTTTCTAGTAATAACTTTCCAGTAATAAATAGATCAGTGAATAAGGTTAGCCGAGTCAGTTCGAACAAAGACAGTCTATTTGATTGAGATGAACTTTCAGTCTTTTTTTAAAATTACTCAATGAATAGGATCTAAATTCACTGGGTAGTGAGTTATAACTTTTCGGTGGGCTGTACGAGAAGCTACGGGTGAAAAATGAAGTTTTATGCTTTGGAATGATGAGAGTTGTTCTATTGCGAGTGGAAAATCTGTTCAGGTCCGAAAATGTTTTTAGCCTTTTGAAGAGGTAATCTGGCCGTTGGATTGTTAGGACTTTGTGGGTAATTGTAAGAAGGTGTAATTTCCTAAGTTTCTCTAGATTCAGCCAACCTGATTTCTTCATCGGCTCGGTTATATGGTCGTATTTACGAATGCCGACAGAAAACCTCAGGCAATTATTTTGGATACGTTGTAGGCGGTGACAATCATTTTGGCGTAAAGCTGAACCGTATATACTGTCACAGTAGGAGATTTTAGAAAATATTAGCGACTCGCAAAGTTTTATCTTTAATTCCGTTGAGAGTAAGTCCCTATTAGGGTAAAGTTGCCTTAAGACGTTGTAGGAAGATTGGCTGAGGTGGCTGACGTGTTTAGTAAATCTTAGCTCAGGATCAAGCCAGAGTCCTAGATTTTTGAATTCTTTCACAATTGGAAGAAAGACATCGTCTAGGCGAATTTGTATGGTGTTCATTGAGACTTCTCTGTTCTTTTTGGTGCCGAATAGCATCACTGCAGACTTTTTTGGATTGAGTTTGAGCTTATGGGCTGTAGATATATCGAAGATGGTTTGGAGATCAGTATTGATTTGAGTTTGTGCCAAGTCTAGGTCACGAATGGGAAATGAAAAATAAATCTGGGTGTCATCGGCATAGTGGTGTATTGTACAAGTGTTGGCGAAAAGGTGGAAGTCAGATATGTAAGAACTGAACAATAAGGGTCCAAGAATGGACCCCTGCGGTACGCCTTTAGTTACAGATAATGCCTCTGAAATTGTTCCATCAAGAGTTACCTTCTGGGTTCGGTCTGACAAATAATTTTTTATCAGACCTACTGCATCCAGCGAAAAGCCGAAAGCAACTAGCTTCTGACAGAGGATAACGTGGTCGATTGTATCGAACGCTTTGCTATAGTCGAGCAAAACTAAACAGGAAACACAGCCCTCGTCAACCGCTCTAAAAAAATCGTCTGTAATTGAAAGAAGAGCTGTGGTAGTACTATGTTGCGATCTGAATCCCGACTGGACGGATGAAATTATTTTATGTTCGTTTACAAAAACATTGATTTGATCCTTCAGTATCATTTCCATTACTTTGGAAAGAGAAGGTAAAATGGAAATAGGTCGGAGGTCCGTCAAGTCAGAGGGAGTGTTACATTTTGGCAGAGGTATAACTAATCCGCTTTTCCACTTGTAAGGAAACTGTCCGGAAGTTATTATTGAGTTAATAATGTGGGTTATGTGGTTTAGTAGATAGTTTTCAAATAGGTGGATCATCTGTATGGAAATGTTATCGGAACCTGTTGCGTTACTCTTTATCTTGTTAATGTACTTTTTAATCGTGTGTGCAGTTACGGTAGAAAAGAAAAACAGGTTACCGGACTTTTCTTGTACATTGTAGCGGTCAAGTAGAGAAGTCTGGTATGCAGACCTGTCAGGCTGCGAAATTGTGTTGAAGTATGAATTGATGCGATTCACGTCTTTCAAAACATTCGGGATTCCAGGGTGGCTTTATCCCTTAAAATTTCAAGAGATCTGAGTGTATTCCAAGTTCTTTTACAGTTTTTCTTTGCAAGGATAAAGTTGACATAGGCTTTCTTTTCACAACGGATAGCCCTTAATGTTTCAAAATAGCGTCATGTATAGACCCATAGAAAAATTCATAACTTCAGTCGATTTTCCATCGCCTGCTGCGATTTTTGGAAAAAATTACAAATGGCAATAACTCAACTTTTTCAAATGTACACCCTATCATTTTTCAAGAGCTTTTTGTTGATATAGTGTTTGTGGGGTCTACTTTGTAAAGTTTGCGAGATTTGTTGCAAAATAAGAAATTTTTAGGCTTTAAAATTTGTACACGTCTAACGCCAGTGACACACACGGCGGATTTATCCGGATCTGAGAATTTAACGTCGCCGCTCGAAGAAATCTAAACGTTTACACACATCGCGGAAAATTGTCCGTCGCACGAGTAGGCTGGTATATGCTATATATTTTCATCTTTAAATCAAATCACATAAGTTTAACTGTGTTATGAACAGAGAGCAAAATAATGCGAGTAAAAAATTTGTGCCACTACAGAGTGCGTGGTCACTGCCAATTCTAGAATCTCAACAACGAATATTTCATGATCCCTACCACTTTCTAGTACGTATAGGTATGTGAAAAAATATGTATTTACCAAAATAATTCCTCTTTGTGTACACACACTTTAATTAGCTTCACCTATATGTATGTATCTTTGAAATCGATTTTCACCCACTTCCAGACGTCATTTGAAATTTTGCACACGTTTCAAAAACTGATGACAATACAATAATTTGATAGCTATGACCTCTCTCACCAAGATCGTCAGAAAAAAAAGGCTAATTCACAAGATTTGGTGAATTCACTGGTAAAAATACCTAATTTACATTTCGAAGATTTGATGAATTCACTGGTACGGTCTTAGTATTCTCACCAAAAGTTATGTAAAAAATATTATACAGGGTGATTCAAAAAACTTTGACAAACTTCAGGAGGTGATTCCTCACAATATTCTAATATGTTTGTTCATTTCGAAGATTTGATGAATTCACTGGTTTGGTCTTAGTATTCTCACCATAACTTTCGAAATACTGACCTTAATTAAACGAAAATTGGTATTGAGAGGTTTTTTGAGGTGTCATCTTCGAACCTGATGTTATTATTGCTCTTACTCGTAGGAGGCGCCACCTACACGTCTTTCTCTTTTTTGAAGATTCATAACTTTTTTGAGCGTACTTCTATCACATTTTTTAGTAAAAAAATCAATTTCTCTATCATATCTACGTAAAAAATCTACCCTTGTTACAAGTCGCTACAAGCAACCGTTTTCTTGATATTTGGACTTGAAAATTTCAAGTCGATTATTTGATAATCGATGCGTGTTGAAGTTATTACCATTATTTTGCATTTTTCACAAGAATGCTTAGGAAATGAATTTGACGTTTAAGTAAGTAAGTAGTATTGGTAATTACATATTATGTGACAGTTAAACGTTTTGTTGTTTTGTTGAAGTTTCTGTGAGTTTTAAAACATTAATTTTGAAGAAATGGATTATTTAAACTATTATTCTCATTTAGCCGATATGCATTTCGTTTATGGCCTTGCGGATGGCAATGCGCGCGAAGCAAGGCGTATTCACCAGGAGCGATTTCCTAATCGAGTACTGCCTTCAGCTCCAACATTTACCAGTATCCACCGTCGTTTGGCAGAAACAGGTAGCTTCAAGAGGGCAGCTGATATTATTGGAAGACCACGAGCAGTCCGAACCTCAGAATTGGAAGGAGCTGTTTTGAACGCTCTCGAGGAGAATCCAGAAACGAGTACAAGAATAATTGCTGAAGTTCTCAATTCTACTCAGTCCACAGTTTGGAGAATTATCCACGATCAACAATTTTGATCCATACCATATTCAAAGGGTACAAGCTCTTTTGCCACGAGACTTTACCCAACGCATTACTATGTGTCAGTGGTTTTTGAGAAAATTGGCTGGAAATCCTCAATTTTTTAGATATGTACTCTTCACGGACGAGGCAAACTTCTCCCGAAATGCTATTACGAACTTTCATAACAACCATGTTTAGGCTCTGGAAAATCCGCACGCAGTTAGTGAAAGACATTATCAGTATCAATTTTCCGTAAATGTATGGGCGGCAATAATTGATAATCACTTGATAGGTCCTTTCTTTCTTCCGTTCCGACTGAATGGCGCAACTTACAGAGACTTTTTAGAAAATGAATTGCCGGGACTACTTCAGAATGTACCATTAGAAATTCGTATCCACATGTGGTTTATGCATGATGAGGCTCCGGCTCATTTTAGCGTTGTAGCCAGGGAATTCCTTAACACTGTCTATCCAAATAGATGGATCGGTAGGGGTGTAGAAGAACCTAACCAGGCATGGGCACCAAGGTCTCCAGATCTAAACCCTCTAGATTTTTATTTTTGGGGACATTTGAAGTCACTAGTTTATGAAACTCCAATAGCGAACGAGAAAGTTCTAAAAAACCGAATAGTAGACGCCTGTGAAACAATAAGAAACACACCAATAATTTTTGAGCGGGTGCGAGATTCAATGACTAGAAGACTGAAGCCTGTATCTTCGCTGAAGGTGGACACTTTGAATAATTTATTTGAGTACAATTTATTTTCTTTTATTTTATTTTATCCTACAATTTCTTGAAATAAAATGTTGATATTTCTTGCAAATTTTATTAAAACAAATACAGATTTTGCACCCTTGATACAAAAATAACTATTTCAAACGAGTAAAAATAAATAGAATAGGTGGCGCCCCCTACAAAAAACCAAAACTACTTACTTAAACGTTAAATTCATTTCCTAAGCAATCTTGTGAAAAATGCAAAATAATGGTAATAACTTCAACACGCATCGATTATCCAATAATTGACATGAAATTCTCAAGTCCAAATATCTAGAAAACGGTTGCTTATAGCGACTCGTAACATGGGTAGCTTTTTACGTAGATATGATAGAGGAATTGATTTTTTTACTGAAAAATGTGCTAGAAGTTCGCTCAAAAAAGTAATGAATCTTCAAAAAAGAAAAAGACGTGTAGGTGGCGTCCCCTACGAGTAAGAGCAATATTAACATCAGGTTCGAATTTGACACCTCAAAAAACCTCTTAATACCAATTTTCGTTTGATTAAGGTCGGTATTTCGAAAGTTATTAAAAAAAAACGAATATAAAAATAAAACTTTAACACCCTGTATCTTGTAAACAAAGCGTTTCCGGACATATATTTATTAGGACAATTCATATTAGAATATTGTGAGGAATCACCTCCTGAGGTTTGTCAAAGTACTTTTGAATCACCCTGTAGATAGAGGTACGGAGAGGCTGAAGAGCCATATCGACCCCATACAATCTACTTTCAACAAAAGTTAGTAGAAACTTCTCAGGTGGGTAAATTAATCGGTAAGTTTGCTCCCGTAGTTGGAAAGTTTGAGGACACGCTTTTCTAGCAATATGATTAAAAAGTAAAAAATAAAATTATAATTTGAAAAATATCAACTAAGAATAAAGTCATTGACCAAAAAATTAACTTTAATGTAAAGAAAGCGTGATGTGCTCTCTACTTACTTTTCATAATGACTCTACCTTTACGAATCGCTATCGATAAGAAATTTGTGTCAACTGATATCAAGCACCACACACTTTTTCATTATAGTTAATTTTTTGGTCAATGACTTTATTCTTATTATTTTAAGTTATTAGTTCATATTGCTACAAAAGCGTGTTTTCCTTACACTACTTTTTTTTTCTAACTGGTCCAAGTCGCTTCGTAATCCAAGGCAAACTTCATGCCAAGCGTTTCTCATATCATTTTGATCCTTAAAAATGTTGAGGGTTTTATCCCATAATGCAGGTCTTCTCTTATACGTGTAATGAAATAAGACTTTCATGATCTATGTCACTCATATTCACGAAACTGTTGAGGAATATAATGATAAACTGTCAAGAATACAGTTCAAATCACAATGAGCAAATAACTTGAACGGTAGAAAAACCGCTGTGTGTGTAAACTGTGATGGTCGTAATCAACCAAGTTATTTTAAAGTAACAATGTGTAATACTCTTGACTGAAGCAACGCGACACTAAAAAGTGAACGACTGTTTCATTTCGTACGCTATTAAATTAGAAGGCAGGAATGCGGGGTGAGTTCCGACAAAGAATGTAAAATCTCGTAAAATATTTGATATGATAACACCCCTCATTAAAAATTCCCCATGAATATGTTACGATGACAGCGACGACATAAAAATAATAACAGGACATGTATTTTTATTACTATCGAGCTCCACGCCGCGATAGATAAATAACGATTCTCCGACAGCCGGGATGAAATATTAACGAGTAAAGAATGCGATTGAAATATACCGCGGTGGAAATTAATGTCTGAAGCTATAATCCATTACTGTGGAACCAATACCGCACCTATTCAATATCGAGAAGGGGTGAAAATGGGGAGATTTTATATAATACCGAAGTCAAAAGTAAACAGAGTAGGTCAGAAACAATCAGAGTACAGAGAGAAAGAGAGTCCAGTTTAGTAATAGCCTTCAGATTATGAAGCGCATCGGAGTAGAATCAAATTCCATCTAGTGAAGACGCATACCCATCTTCTGATACGAAACAAGTGTAAATTATTCATAAAGTAGCCAGTTTATCTAAAATATGCAGCAAATAGTGGAAGCGTAAAAAACAGAAATTATCTCAGTTTTAACTCAACGAATAGAATTCAAATATTCCAAAGAAGCTACATAATCATATTACGAACTAGTGAACGCGTAATAAAAATCGGTAATCCAAAATAAAAATCAAGTAACATTAAACGTGGTGAGTTCTCCAGTCGAGGGTAAGAAAATAAAACTGTTTATTTATATATATATATATATATATATATATATATATATATATGTATATTGTAATAAGGAACCATTCAATTATTTGATTTCATAGTAGAGTCAACTCTTGACTCGACAAAAAGTAATAATATTAGCAATCGCCAAGGTAACTGAATAACAGTTATTCTACTAGGCATCCTATATTCGTTTCACATTCAAGTATATCTTATATATTAAATTCATTCTGACGATCTATACATTTTCTCCGTAAATTTTACCATGGGTATAAGTTGTTGTTATTATTCTTTAGAAAATACATATATATTATTAAAATTCCTAAGTGTATTATTGTTTCTGAATAATCTGAGATTGGTAACTGTACTGTCAAATTAAGACCCACGCTTCATTATATACTGAGAGTGATAACTTTCCCAAGCCGTTCTGGGAGGTTGTCCAGTTATTGGTCAATAGACTAATAACACCCAGTATAGTTAAGGGCTTAGCTTGAACAAATAACGAGCAACCATAACAGAAGGTGCAGTAACGTAGGCCACCAGTGCAATGCGGCGGTAAAATTTCCGTCGGCTCCAGTGGCACTTGAGGACTGCACAGCTACCGCCGACCGCAAATTGACCGATCGTTTTTTTTTTCGTCTAATATGTGAGCTCTAACTTCTGTGGGCTATTATTGGGACGGCGGCGACGATAAATTCTCCGATCGGAAAAATCCGCCGTGTGTGTCACCGGCGTAATTGTTAATAATGAATTTCACTCGCGAAGAATTAGTGAATATGGTCTACTGTATTGGCGAAGCTGACAGAAATCCTCTGCTATCAAGCAGAATCTACCATTGAAAATATCCAAAAGCAAGAACTTCACGGGAGTCTTCATTCCAAAAGTTAAGAGATCGGTTTGAACTCACTGAAAATGGTATAAAATAGAGATACTGCTCTTAAAATTATGTGTGATAGCTCATTGGATCCGGAATAACGCCTAGAAAAATGTGCCAAAAGCGTGTATTAGCACATAAAAAATTGCAAAAGTTATAAACAATTAAAGATGAAAAAAAATGGCATTTCGTTTTTTGCCAATATTTCACAAAATAATACACTATTAATATTTAAGAAATTTCAAAAAAAAGATTCTGAAAGAGGAGGAAATTTCCAATAAAAAACTTTTAAACTATTAGAGAATATGAAAATAAACATTCTAGTCGATTTTATAAAGGATTAAACGATCTTTAAAATGAGTTATTAAAAATTTTTTTAGTTATTGCTAATCTATTGTTATGCGCATTTGTTTATAAAAACTAATATTTTTTTCGATGTTTTTCGAACTTTCGTGACTTCTAACTTTTAAATAATGCAGTTACGGTTATAGACCTTCAAGGCGATTCTGTCTAGTATTAAAATATATGAACGTTGCAGTTGTTTATTTATAAATAATGTCATTTTTGAATGAATTAATGCCATTTTTTTTTCTCTCTTTTACGGTTCTCTCACTTTTTACAGTTATTATTTTTCCTGTAATATTCATCATTTATTTCGAGTTCGGTATTTAACAATGAGCAGCTGCTTCTTTTAGAGGCAATTTTTTATGAAATGAAAAAAAATTTAGAGAAAAATGGCATTAATTAATTCAAAAATAACATTATTTATAAATAAACAACTGCAACGTTCATATATTTTATTACTAGACAGAATCGCCTTGGAGGTCTATAACCGTATCTGCATTATTTAAAAAGTTAGAAGTTTTTATATTTCATTTAAAAGATCTTTAATCCTTTATGAAATCGACTGGAATGTTTATTTTCGTATCTCTAATAGTTTAAAAGTTATATTAGTTTTTTAGTAGACAAATGAAGCAGCCACTGCAACTTTTGTTGCACGTGTTTTTTAAAAGTACAATAAAAAAAATTAAAAAATTGTTTCCTATACTTTGTTGTATATGGTTGTTTTTGTAAATTTTAGAATTTTCAGAAAAAAATCTAACAAAGTTAAAAATTTGTTTATAACAAATTGGTAAGTTAATAAACAATGGAATTGTTGATAAAAAAAATATTTTTTTTGTTACTTTATAGAGACTGTCAATTATGATGTTTAGAAAAAATAATTCAACTAATCACTTTAAAAAATGAACTATAAAAAACTATTATAAACAATTAGAAATTGTTATTCAGGATTTTTTTAAATCATAATTTTGTAATATAATGAAGTTGTAAAAAATTTTTTATTATAATATTCAAATAACCCATTTGTTTCATAAAAAATTTTATCAACAAATGGCGGAAAAATTTTTTTTGTCAAATTAATTATTATCTTGGGTAATAATGTACAAATATGATGATTAGATTAAATATTTTTTAACAATTCTTTGGATTTTTTATTTTGTCAAGACAAAATTATTTATAACAGAATAAATTTTAACTTATGAGCTTTGATCTTGTTAAGTATGTATATAAGAAGGTTTCGAAGTGAAAATTAATTTACGCAATTATTTAAAAATTTTTTTCATTTACAATTAACAGGTTTGAAAAATCTTTTAGTTGAAAACGTTTAACTTATGAAAATAATTAATTTATGGGTAAAATTCAAAGGATTAATTCATAGTTTCAAAAATAATTTTTTAACGACAAAAATAAAGGAGGAGGTTCTTTAGTCGACGCGTATATTTAATTTTTTGTTTATCATTTTTTTTAATGTATGATCACGCATAACTTTTTACTGAGACATCCGATTCCGATAATTCTCTCAGTGGATAGGGTGTACTTCGAAGTTGGTCCCATTTGAATTTCAGAAATGAAATCCAGCCCTAAGGGTAGCAAAATGAAGGATATTGATCACTCACCCTCTGAATTCTGGTCCGTTAACCGATTCTATCAGGCATAACTTTGTACTGGGTTATCCGATTTGGATGATTCTTTTTTAGCCACATAAAATTGGAAAATAATAACTTTTTAACAAAAATTGAACCCACGAAATTCGAAACTGAAAAGTAAAAAATAAAATAAACCTTTCTCAATAACTAAGCTCCTAAACTAATGTAAGTAACTAATTTTGAGTCGGCGCCAAACAAACAAACCAAAGATTTAGGTAAGGCGTAAAATGATGGCATCGAGTTGCGCGGTGACATTCTGATAATTTTTTTGAAGTAATTTAATGATATTCGTTGATTGTTCGTTTGGCGCCGACTCAAAATTATTTACTTACATCAGTTTAGGAGCTTAGTTATTGAGACTAAGAAGGTTTATTTTATTTTTTACTTTTCAGTTCCGTATTTCGTCGGTTCAATTTTTTGTTAAAAAGTTATAATTATTCAAATTAAAAAAAAAATTAATACCTTAAATAAATTAATTAATGTGTCGTACTCGCTTTTGACGCCTCGCGCGCAACCTAAAAATGTCGCGCGGAGACCCATTTTCAGCGTTAAATTAAAATTATAAATTTTTTAAAGTTAAAGTTTTTTATTGGAAATTTTCTCCTTTCAGAATTTTTTTATACGAAATTTCTTAAATCTTAATAGTTTATGAAATATTGGCAAAAAACGAAATGCCATTTTTTTTCATCTTTAATTGTTTATAACTTTTGCAATTCTTTATGTGCTGATACACGCTTTTGGCACATTTTTCTAGGGGTTATTCCGGATCCAATGAGCTATCACACATAATTTTAAGAGCAGTATCTCTATTTTAGACCATTTCCAACTTGTCGATTAGACTAAGTGTGTCTTATAACAAAAAGGAAATTGGTGGTGGTCGGATCATTGAGGAAAATGAGTTGCAAATGTTCTGACAAAACTTTAGTGTCGTTTTATCGCAAAACAATATCGAATATACTAGTGGTTTTATCAGTTGTAATACCACAAGAGAGTGAGAATAAAGTGAAAATAATTCGAGAGATTTTCGGAAACTTGTTGCCAGGCAATAGACACGAGAGCCCGACGGGCTCGAGTGGCTATTGCCAAATGGTAATTGGTTTCTAGAAATGTCAAAAAATAATCAGTATAAAACAGCGAGAAGACGTGTTATCACTATAAAAGTAAAGTTCTCTAGTTTGAAATGTTGGCCATTTGATTGGTTCAAAAATAATGAAGGAAATAGTCGATTAAAAAACAAGGATGTTTTCTCGGTACCAACCTTGATCTCGCCAGGTGCCTAGATTTTCCCCCAAGTTTTTCTCGAAGTGTCCCCATCGTCAGCAGTTTCAGCCAGTAACTGCCCCCGGTAATCGTACAACTGAATGACGGGAAGGATGATATGTGGGGAGGATTTAGAAGTAGACAGCTCCCAGTTCCAGCTTTTTCGGTTTCCTCAACTGGAGTCGGATAACTTCCGGAATGTTAGGGTCGGTGCTAGCCATTTTACCAGTCTACAAAAAATAATGAAGCTAAGAAAATTGTAAGTAACTTTTTTTAAATTCATTCCCAATTCAAAACTTTTCGAAATAAAATAATATAGATATATTGTTACGAAAATAAGTACAGTACGCCTATGTGTTGTTTATGTCGGAAGCGAGCGTTGACCTGGATTATCCAACCAAACCGTCACGAGTTCCAAGAAGGCCAGATCATTCATGAAACGTCATTCTCGGGAATTCAAGATTTTTATTTTGACCTTAAAAATTGCTGCTTGCCGCTTGGTTCAGTTTAGTTGGTTATTGTTTTGCAGAGAAACAAGTGGTTAATTCAAATTAGTGAGTTCAAGGTTAATTTTGATTTAGGTACGCGGTACATTTTAATGGTAAACTTGAGTATTTTATTGTCGAATGCATTATTGTTTGTTTTAAGTTATTGTTTTAATTATTTCGAGTATTTGTTATAGTCACGGACCCAGTTTCGTAACAATATTGTTAAATAAGGGGTAAAATATGGTAAATATAGACAGGTAAGTATTTCTCATTTGCAACAAAAAATACTCTAAATTACGATATACGGGTGTCAACGTATTCTTGAGACAAGCCATGGTTTCCAGAGTTCCAAAGGTATGAGATCCAAATTGGCAGGGGTTTGGTTCAAGAATTGGATATTTTTCAATTTTCATACACTCTCATAACTTCAGTTCACGCAAACGAACCCAACTTGGGAATTTCAAATGGAACACCTTGTATATTTTTATTTTTTTTTTATTCTAGGGACGATCCTGAATACGAAAAATTACTACATCAATTTTTCAAAAGCATTTTTATTTTTGCATCTAGTGTGTGTTGGACCCACTTCAACCAAACTGATGGGCATGAATGATGAGTTAATAGCTATTTGTATAACAACGGAGGAAAGTGCTACTTTTCCTCCCGTGAAGTTTACTGCCCGACGCGTATCGGAGGGCAGTAATCATTCAAGGGAGGAAAAGGCACTTTACCCCCATGTTATACATATGATTTTTCCGCCTCCCTCAAATAACAATTCATTTTTAAATAATTTATTTATGAAACTAACAAACAAAATTGATTAAAGAACTAAAACTAAGAAGTAGGTACAGTATAACTTATAGGCCCGTTATATTCATTCTTGCATCCTACATATTTTTAACTTGTGGTAGAGTAATTATTTATACTAATGTTAAACGTGCAGTTTTGAGCAGTGGTTATTTGAATACCACTAGAAGTGAGAGCTGGAGCCAACGCAGTTTTCGTGATATTTCCATTAACAACATTATTATACAGCTGGTATCCCCCGGAAGTACTCGTACTTGGCTGATTACAATCAATTTCATTAACTTCAGTGACTCCCATAATTTGGTTCGAAATTTTTCGCTTTTTTGCGAGAGATTGCTCCACATACCCTTTAGCGATATTCGTAGACTTCCAACCTCCGTGTTGCTTTAAAGCAAAAATGTCTCCTCCAAAATTTGCAAGTAAACTTGCCGAGGTTCTTCTGAAACTATGCCCGGTATAATTTATGGCATAAGGCAGTTTTAAAATTTCTGCAATTTTCTTAGGAATTTTAGCAATAGTATTTTTTCCCACAATGTAGATGCTTTCAATGTATTTTTAATAGCGAAAAATACCCCAAAATAACATTTTCTGAGTAAGTGCGAATATGCTTTTCTTCGGCCCATTGCTTGAAATGTAAATACTGTTTTTCGTATTTTTCTTTATATTTTTGGGGTAATAGAGATTGTACTGTTACATTAACTTGTTCCAAAATATCCGGTGGTGTTCCTTGACATGTTTTTGGGTAACCTTCCACAGTCTGAAAATGAAAATATAATCAGGAAAATCTAATTAGTTTGCCCTTTCTACACTTGTATAGATTTTCCTGCTTAAATTTTCATTTTCAGACTGTGGAAGGTTACCCAAAAAACATGTCAAGAAACGTTGTTCCTCCACAAAAAAACACATTCATTCAATATATCCGGTGGTGTAATATTTATATCTTCAAATTCGCTTGAATCACTCATTTTTACACGCTTTATATTAGCTTCACTTGTATGTTTGTTTGTTTGTTTGTAACCGACTCCTTTGGGCGCGATTTTGACCCACTTCCAGACGTCCGAATGATTTGAAATTTGGCAGGTGTACATAAATCCGGTAACAATGCATTAAGAAATTTTTGTGTGAAAAAAAAAAACAAAATAGCGGCTTCAATATGGCGTACGAGTTTTGTGATTATGGTCCAATTCGTGGTCGGAGATTATGATTCATTCGTCAAAATTGGAAAATTCAAGATGGCAGCTCCAAAATGGTGGACGAGTTTTGTGATTATGGTCTGATTCTATTTAAAATTGGTATGTGGGGGTTTTTGGGGTCGAATATTATGATTCTTTTGTGAAAATTGAAAAATTCAAGATGGCGGCTTTACAATGGTGGACGAGTTTTGTGATTATGGTCTGATTCTATTTAAAATTGGTATGTGGGGGTTTTTGGGGTCGAATATTATGATTCTTTTGTGAAAATTGAAAAATTCAAGATGGCGGCTTTACAATGGCGGCCGAGTTTTGGGATTATGGTCTGATTCTATTCAAAATTGGTATGTGGGGGTTTTTGGGGTCGAATATTATGATTCTTTTGTAAAATTGAAAAATCCAAGATGGCGGCTTTACAATGGCGGCCGAGTTTTGTGATTATGGTCTGATTCTATTCAAAATTGGTATGTGGGGGTTTTTGGGGTCGCAGATTATGATTACCTAATTTGATAAGATAATTCCATTTTTTTATTTGCAAAAAAATAATAAAAATAATAGTAATAAAAAAACTAAAAAAACACGCTTTCATAAATAAACCACACTAAAAAGTAGGAAATAAATAATAGTTCAAAAAAACTAAAAAACACGCTTCTATAGAAAACCAGACTAAAAAATAAAAAATAAGAAAAAAATATATTTTATTTAAAAAAAAGCGTGGGGTGCATGGTATAAATAATTATATAGTACATTACACACCTAGGGCAGTAAAGTAAGAAATGTCTCACAGGTAATTGTTGGCAGAGGCGATACCATGCACCCCACGTTCTGTTTTAAATAAAATATTTTTTTTTCTTATTTTCTATTTTTTAGTCTGGTTTTCTATAAAAGCGTGTTTTTTAGTTTTTTTAAACTATTATTTATTTAAATATTATTTTATATTTTGTAGATATATTATAGCGTAACACACTTTGAAACTGTTAATCTGTCAATCGACCATAGCATGCTGTAATATTTCTGTCCTAAATTCGAAAACTGGATGAATCTATGAATTGAAGTCAAATTATTAATGTAAAAATCGTTAAATTAAAATAACAATTCACTGATTTCTACCATTTTGCAAATAAACGGTAAAATTTATACTTATATAATAGAATATAGTTATTAGTTATTTTATTGATGACGTACCATGATGTCATTTTTACTTTTCCTCCCTAGGGAGGAAAAGTACTTTTCCTCTCTAGGGAGGGAAAGTACGACTTTGCTCCCTACAATGTGGCCAGGAAATGTATACTTTGGATAGAGGTAGGTGGAAAAAATATTACAGGCAGTTTTTCCCACCTATGGCGGTTTTATATTTCCAAAACCAATAATTGTACAAAAAGACAATTTTTTTGAATGACAACATCTTTTAGACACACATTCCTTAGATTTTAATTTCCACGACGAATACATTGATGGTTTCGAATCGAAAATCGGATGAATAACAATCCCAATACACTAATTATTTGTCGAAAAATTATGAGGAAATTGTGGTATATCAATCATCAAGTATGCTGTGTATAAAAAAATTCAACGAAACCAGATTCATAACTTCAATTTTACGATCATAACGAAATAATTGCGAATAAGTCAAACCTATCGAAGGCACCTTCACTCTGAATTGAATCAAAATTTGAAATTCTTGATGAAACGCTCTGTATAATTATACATTTTTCGATTTCGCACACATGTCCAAGTAGCTACTCAGTTTCGGAAACGAATAGTGTTAACTCAATTTTTCAGATTTATTCCCATTCTCATCACACAATTCTCATTATTTGGTAAAAACTTTAAAAATCAAAAGTGTGCTATGGAAACAAAAATAACTTTGACAAGTAAGAAATTAGTGTACATGGGAATTTTTTTTATTAATAGTTTCTCAGAAAATTTTATACTAGTTATTTTCAACCAAACAGATGCTTTATTTCGACATTGTTACTATGGTAACCAGCAAATTTTCTGAAAATGTTTCATCCACATTAGCATGTAGACGTAAAATTAATAAGTGGAAATTTCCCGGCACATGACAGCTATCATATAATTAGACAAAAATAATATTGAAATAATATTGACAATATCTTTATTTACTTACTTTATAAGTTGGAAATATTACAACAATTTATTAAGGTGTACATTCTATAATATCATTAATTAATTTTAAATTCTTCAAAAATTCCACTTCTACCTCCTCTTTCCTAAGTGGTGAATGAAACACAGAACCGGTGTTTTTTTTAACAATATGCCTGTGTGTCATAAAATAAAAATAATACTGAGATACCAGTTTATTCATTTGAGTATTATATTTGTGTCCAAAAGAAGGCACAATATCACGCAGAATGTTGCCAATCTCTTAAAATAAGTTTTTTTGCTCAGGATTCAATCCAGATTCTTCCACTAGGTATTTTAGATATTTTACATTTTTATGGTACATTTTAATGTGCTGTGATTCTTTGCAAAAGGAACACAATTCATACGATTGAAAGTTCATTTTATTATCACTTTTTTACTAACTTATGATTGTATACAATGTTATGAGGAACGTATAATGCCACAAATAAAATATTGATTGACAGGAGTAGTGAATGTCAAATCCATGGCCAACTTTACAAAATATTTTTTTTAACCGGCAACATACGCCAACAACATTCTATTTAGAATAAAGAATAAAATATCCCGATTTCCTGAATTATTTGAAAAACAAATTATTACCGCTAATATTAATTTTTCTTAGAATTAAACCTAAAAGAATATGAAAAATATTTAAGTATATATGTATAGGTATAGTTATATATTTTTTGCTGTAGTCAATATTGATATTTCCCTGAAACCTAGTAAGAAAATTATATGAAATCAATTATTTTTATATAATAATGTATCTGATATTATAAATTTTATTTTACTAGGGCACGGGAAAAATAAAAAAAATATCCCGCAATACGAACATCCACTTTCACTTTTAGTCAATATTGATATTTCCCTGAAACCTAGTAAGAAAATTTATGAAACAATATTTATATAAAATGTATCGATATTATAATTTTATTTTACTAGGGCACGGGAAAAATAAAAAATATCCCGCAATACGAACATCCACTTTCATTTTTAGTCAATATTAACATTTCCCTGAAACCTAGTAAGAAAATTGTATGAAATCAATTAATTTTACATAATAGTTTATCAGATATCATATATTTTATTTTACTAGGAAACAGGGAAAATCAGAAAAAAATCTCCCTCAAAACTCCCATTACACACAGCCTTCTATATATTTGTGAATAACGTCAAAATAAATACTTACTTAATGTTTTCTATTTAAATATAATTCCGGTATAAAATGTTCTTACCGAATCCCCCACGTGCTTGAATTAATTGCGGGAAATTTGTCTCGTACATGAATTTTTAAAGAAAATTATCCCTCGTCTCTTCGCGACTCGTAATAATTTTCAAAAACTTCATGTACTCAAAAAATTTCCGGCAATAATTCATGCTCTAGGGAGATTATAAGTGAAAGTTTCTTCATAAAAGTTTATGCATTCAATTAGACTAAATACGCGCATAGCCGTTATTATCAGTGGCGCTCGTGTCGGATTTTTTTTTATATACCAAAGTCTACGCGGGTGTCACGAAACATCTTTTTTATGGTGCTCTCGTGCAGACTTCTCTTCGAAAAATCGTAAAAAAATCAGGAATGCAGATATCGTTTCGAAACTCCAGCTTCATATAGAAAAAGAATTTCCTTCAGAATGGTGAGGAGCACGATCGAATCGGAGTACGAAAAATATTATTTTTCCGCTCCATAGTGAAAAAAGTGATTTTTGCAAGGGCACCGGTGCAGACTTCTGTTTGAAGAATCGCAAAAAGATCAGGGACAGAGCGATCGGTGTGAAATTCTGGAAACTCATGCAAAAAACTATAAAAAAACATTTTGGTTTCTGTTTTCGGGAAAAAAAAATATTTCCGGTTTTTTTCCGGAAGTTTGGATTTTTTTTTCTAATTCGGGAACGGTGAAAGATAGAGCAATTCAGAATGGTCGAATTAGTCTGGAAATGGAATTTCGTTTCGATACGAGAAAAATTTTCAAAAGCCCAATTTTCGAACAAGCCCCTAAATATCTTCGAAAAACCAAAGTTGTCGTATCGATCTCCGGTTTGAACCAAAATGTCGGAAATGTCGCGTAGATTCTAAAAATATAAAACATGTGGTATCTCAATCCGACAGATTCACCGTGAATCCTGAAAAATGGAGATAACGCCGAGAGAAATCGTAGATGGCGCACCAGTCGACTTTGAAAAAGGAATGGTAGTGGACCAAGGATTGATCCTTGTGGAACCCCGTTTGTGATCTCCAATATATCAGATGTCTGATCATTAACTTTTACCATTTGATATCTATTGGAGAGGAAATAATCGAACAATTTCAGAGAGACGCCGTTGAATCCATATAAGTTTAATTTTTGCAGCAGGGTTCTGCGATTTACACAATCGAAAGCTTTGGAGAAATCGCAGAACACCGCCGCAACAGCCTCATCAGTATAGGCCTTTTCATTTAGATGATTTTTTAAGGCGCATGCGCTCGTTTTGAGACCCAAAGTCTGATTGGCTATTGGGAAAGTCAATAGCCATTGGTTAGTTTTGAAATAACAATTTGAGATTGGCTTAGTTCAAAATTAGCGATATTTTCACATTATGTCAACAGTCAACTTCATGACAAATGTACCTGCATACATTGGCGTTCGTAACTTTCTTTGTAGGTTAAGTACTTATTACCTATTTTATACCGCCAAAAACCTTTCATTCGTAGATAAAATAATGTACACGAATATTTTCCAATGGTGAGTTTTCTTCTCCATGTAAATTCAAGTCAAGTATCCATAGGAAAACTCGGAAATATTTTTTTTCCTTTAAAAAAAAATCGCCGTCAATGCCGTTGGGTCTGACAGGTAAACAAAGTTAGTCATTTGTCATCTTAATGAAAAAGCCTATTCAGACCTGTGTAGACTTGTTCTAGAAGGGAAAACATAGCATCATTGGTGCTTTTTGATTTCTGAAATCCGAATTGGTAATTCGATATTAATCTATGCCTATTCATAAATTCTAGTATTCGTATTTTAACAAGCTTTTCTATGATCTTTGATGAGTTGACAGTAGTGAAATGGGTCGGAAATTTGATGGTTCTTCATAGGCAAGATAATAGATCTAGAGATGATTAACAAAGTGGAATGGATTCTTGGAAGGTTGAACTTAAGTTAGTTAAAAAATAAAATCATAATAAAATATATGTCTTATGAAAATTGTAAAAATCAACTCTAATGTTTTTAAATAACAGCGATATGATTAAATATAAGTTTCTATCTTGGATCCTATTGGTCGAAGATTCATTTTATTCAAACGTGTTTTTAACCAACTTTTCAATGAGCCTAATTACAACCTTGATTAAAAAAACACCTTTTAAACGGACTTTTAACAAATAACACATTTTTTCAAAATACCTTAAGTAACCTTCAAGATCCATTCCACTTTGTTAAACATTCTGGTCTCTTGCCTATGACGATTGTTTAAATAAACGGTATTTCGGATAATCATTACAACAATTATTCATAAACTATTAAACCAATCTAACTAAGATAGTATACTTCACTTATAACAATTATTGCAAAAGTTATGAACATTTCTAAAATAGTGCAAAAAATTTGTGTTTATAAACTCGAGAATTTATCGATTTTAATGTATAAAAAATGAAATTAAGGTTTTTTAATACCTACAACTTTTCTCTAAAACGCAATCGAAAAATTCTGCAGCCCAAAAACTGAATTTTCCGACTTTAATCGTTATTTATGAAAAAATTGGGCAAAACTGGCTGTACGTTTTTATGTATTTATCATGTTCTAACCCCCTATCACCATATTTAACCTTCAGATACCTGTAATAAATTAAATAAACTTTATTTCTCTACAGACTGGGCTAATACTCCCATGTTAATCCAATAGTAGCATAGGATGAAACATATTGAATGAAAAATTTGAATTTGAAAAGTATTAGAAGTTGTTTTTTAAATCAACTGAGTTTGATATCCACTTTTCATTCTCCAGCCTTGTCAATATTTCTTACAGTATTTACTAAGAAAATATTTGTTTTTTTTACCTACCATTGAACGATACATGCAGCTTCATCTATCACATCATTTGACAGATACAGAGTCCTATATTACACAACTCACTCACGCACCACAGAATTTGAGAAACTCAAAGAAAAACTCGCGTCACGGACACTGCACTGAACTCCGATCAAACTGACCATATCATTTCAAACTCTAACAAGTTTCTAACACATGATTTTTGGCACGCACGCAATGCACCTGGTCAACATTGGTTTCGCGTCCATTTTACTTTATTTTTAATTTGTTTTCAGCGACGCGCTACACGCGTTGAAAAGCCACTGAGGAGGCGTTGGAATTCTCGACGGGCGATGTTTTACCGAAACTATTTTTAAATCAACAATCGATTTCGTTTTCAGATGAAGGACCACTGAATCGGCGATCTGTACACTACAGTGACCTAAAGTACGCAACAAACACTTTAACTTCCTAGGAATACTACCCTCGCATCATATACTCAGATACCTGTTGCACGATAGGAAATGGGTTATGTCATTTTTCCATAGCTAACTACGACCAAGGAATCGAGCTAACGAATCAATCGTGTCAGAAAATATGTGACACATTTTTATTGGAAATCACAAACAGTATTTTATTATATGATCCAGATCATTATACATACTGATACAGATGCTTCAACTTACCATTCAAATTGTCATCATAAAAGTGGAGCATCACTATGGCATTGTTTCTAACAGGACAGTAAACATTAAATTCCAATGGTCTTGAAATTGACGTTACTGGACAGAATAAGAATTGCTTCAGTAGCGAGAGGTTCGCCTATTGAATTTTCCATTTTTGGTAAATTTCGCTTGATTGCTCCATATAATGTCACTCACAAATTGTTCATTTTCGTGATTGTTCATAATGATGAATTCGAAAGTTACCCTCCTCTCATTAGTGGAGGAAAAATAGCTTAAAATTACGCATTATTTCGAAATCCTGGAGGAGTCCATGGATTTTCCTAAAACCTTCTGATATTACTTAGAAATGACTTGCAGAAAAAAGTTATAAACTTACATTTGTGCGCTGATTGTTTATTAATTGTTTAAACAATGAAAAAAAAATTGTTAGACAAATTTGAAATAACTCCATGAATTTCGAAGTAATTTTATCCAAATTGATGCCAGAGGAGTTTTTGAGGTCACTGAACAAGAATATGATATTGAAAAAATGGTGGCGTGACCAGTCGTAAAGATAGATTTCATTAATGATAATTTTTTATTTATTTAGGTACCTACATCTCGGAGAAAAACTTTTCGGGTAAAAGCTGTTGAGCTTGAAGCTCTATCAAACGACTTATAGTTTGCCGATATTGGGTATGGAAATGAAATATTGCGAATATTTCCAAATCTTTCAACAGCTGCCATTTTGAAACTACTGGACCATTCTCGAAATCAGCCGAGGTATTGATGAGAAGTATTTTCGTTTCATTCGGTCGAAAAACGTGGCCTCCAAAAACATGACTTCTTGTTAGCTGCATTTTTGTTTTTTCAGTTTTCAGTTTGATCATTTGGAACAAAAGTGTAAAGCGCTCGTGACTGCGTGCTCTTCTAGCGCTGCACTTCAGAGTTGCCGCCTCATATTTTCGCACGTTAGCAAAGAAAATCTGCAGCTCTATTTAAAAAATATATATATCTTATTGATGTAAAATTTTCCATTTTAGCGTGTGGCACCATTAGTTATACATTTTTTTTATATTCAATATACAATGTAATTTGGAAACTTTTGTAATTTGTTAAATAATTAATTATAATAATAATAATAATAACTTTATTCACTAATAAATACAAATACAAAAAATTGGATGGTTACATGGCAGAAGTGAATAATGCGTTTTAGCGATAAGTGCAAGCACTTGTTTCGAAGAAAATATCAAATCAAATGTTTATAAATAAAAAATATATATAAAAAAACAATAAAAAAAAATTTGTGAAGCAAACAAAACCAAGCAAATCAGCGTCGGGTGATATAGAATGTGCCTAATAACAATTTGAACTATACTACTTACTATACTATTACATAATTATAAAATATAAAATATAAATGTAAAATTTAAAATGTAGGATATACAATATAAAATATAGAATATAAAATGTAAGATATGAAATGTAGAGTTTAAAATGTACAATGTAAAATGTAAAATGCAACATGTAGAATATAAATTATGAAATGTATAATCTTAAAAACATTAATTAATGGGCAATGGACAGTGAACAGTAAATTATGAACAATAAATAATAATCATTAAACGATGAAAAATAAGCATTATGATAATTTTAAACCCATTTCTCCAATAAAGCTGATCTCAACATTTTGCTGTCCTAAATCGCATCGCATATATACATATATATATATATATATATATATATATATATATATATATATAATGATAGTGTTCATATTTATCACTAAGTTCCGTCTACTATTCCAATTTGGATCAAATGAGGGATATTTAAATAAAGATATAATATGTACTTTTTCATTTAACTCTATCCTACTGACGTTTCTATTGAATTGTGTACGATAATTCTAGGAGTGTCCAGTATATATAATCTCAATTTTTTTTTTTTTATAAGTTTCTAAGCTGGTTTTTCACTTCATTCGGGAGAATATTGAAAAGTTTTGGGGCCAAAAACTCGTTTGATCTTTGACCGATTGATTTAGTCATGAACGGAATGGGATGTAGATCTTTTTGACGTGTGTTGTATTCATGTATACGATTTTCAGTTTTATTGGTTGCATGATAGTTGATCATACATTTATAGAAGAATACCTGCCTCAAATCAAATACTCCAGCTTCTTTATATGTGAGCTCTGTTAAGTAGTCTCTTTTTTTATGCAGCAGTAGTTTCAAGAATCTTCGTTGTAAAATTCCTAGAGGGGTTATATGTTTTTTGCGTGCTGCTCCCCAAGCCAGTATCCCATATTTCAAATGACTGTCGACAAGTGCAAAATAAACAACTTTCAGCTCTTTCTTAGGTAATATACCACATAGAAATCTGAATTTATATAGGATGAACTGTAATTTTTTTATTGTATATTGAATATGGACATCCCATCTTAAATGGTCATCAATGAAAATTCCTAAGTATTTGACACTTTTTGCCGGTAGTATACGCCGGTTCGATCCTTTCTCACCTATATCTATGGAATTGAATTCTGGCTTGTTAGATTCATAGCAGGTAAATGGCAAATACTGAGTTTTTTCCAAGTTCATGGTTAATAATTTTTGATCAAACCAATGTTTGATATGTGAAATATCATTTTGAACTTTGATCTGTAATTCGTTCCAGCTAGTCGCTCTGTAAAAAATAGCCGTATCATCTGCAAAACCTATGACTTCACCTCTACTTTCCATAATGTACAAGTTATTGATATATATTGAAAATAGAATTGGACCCAGGACTGTACCCTGGGGAACTCCATATTCTATAGGTAATTTATTGCCATATGTATTCCCAATTCTGACACTTTGAGTTCTGTTTGAAATGTAGCTTTCAAACAACTGCAGGGGTTTTCCTCTTATTCCAATATCTTCTAAAGATTCTAGAAGTAGTGGATGACTTACGGTGTCAAATGCCTTGGCCAGATCTATGAATAAGCACAGACATAGGATACTTTTATCGAGAGCAAAAAATACTTTATTCGTCAAGTATGTGATGGCATCTTGTGTGGATTGAGCACACACTTTACGGTTGGTAACTTTTTATATGTTATTCCCAACATCATAGTAAAAAGTTAGCACCATCCCCCAACTTCTAAAAGCTAAAATCTAATATTACTCCACTAGTATACGTCGAGCGTCAGGTGAGCACTAAACTTAACGATGCACTCTGATCATTATGAGAATATTTTGGATATCTAAAAACTGCACAACAGAACCATTATCGAGCTGTGTAATTTCATGAAAAGGATACAGCAGGATCATAGCTTCTGAACTCAGATGCAACACACTAGAACAAAAAAAGTTGCAGTGTTCTAGGCTGATGGGCCAGCAATCTTAATCATTGTGTATTAGAAATCTCCAACTGCCCTGAATATGTAATTCGTTGTTGTGGTACATTTGCAACATTAGGCTGAACGTGACACTCCCAGTATGTACACCATATTTTCTGTTGTTTTTTAATTGAAATAATTGTGTTATGTATAATGGAATATCTATTTAAATAAATGTTATTGTTGAAGGAATCACTGCTTTTGATATGTTTTTTCTCACTCATAACAAAAACAGTCTTCAAAATTGAATTTTATTTGAAATCAACAGTAATGAAAAAAATCACAAATAAATCAGATTATTCAAAAAATAGCAAAATAATACACCTCAATACAGCAACAAAATATCAAGAACAGAATAACAAAAAATAATATCACAAATACAATATGCTCTCGGATATTGTTTTTAGAGCAGCCGCAATTCTTCCATTGGCTGAAGCGGTTTTCTCCGCTGCATCAGCTTTCCTCTCTGCAGCATTTGCTTTCCGTTCTTTAGCACTGCTGGCTATCCGTGCCAAAAGATTTAATTTTTCCTCATACTTTGTTTTCATGCCATTTTTTCTTCCATTCTTTTTTTATATTCATTGACAGCATCTACAGTATGCCTCAGAGTTGTTGATTTTTTTTTGGCACAGGTTTCACAGTTTGTGACGATGTCGACGTTGTTTGAAGCATTTCGTTTCCTTCGGCCATCGTTAGTTCTTCCTCCGCTACCATTTCATTACTCGTTTGCTCCAATGCGTCAAAATCGAAATCAACTGCAGATTCTGTCGTTTCGTTGTGACCCTCGATAGAGATACAACTTTCACAATATTGATGATGTCTTCATCACTTTTCGAAAGTTTGATTAGCTCCAGAAAGAACATCTTGTGAATAATTCCTGTGAAACTCGCGTGAAAAGTCAACCAAGTTATGTAGTTTTTATTTCATGTTTGATAATGTAAATTGGTCGATTACTTACTCAGTTATCAATAGTTATTTTCTATGCTGTTATTAGAATGAACGTGCGTACATCTTCAACTTTCGTTACTTACAAAAAATGTTCCACGGCTCCCCGCTCTAAAAAACTATCCAATTATTTGTGAGCCTCTGCAAGAGTATATTTAAAACGCATCAAATATATTTTGACCCACAATGAATTAACAACTCATTATTTTGTAAAAAAATCGTCTTTTTTGCTAGAATGTGACTGTCTATATTATAAACAATATTTTAAGAAGATTTTGGGTACTGCTTTTGCTAATTGAAGTTAAATATTCAAAAAGTCATCATTTAAAACATTTGATCTAATACCAAAATTATCCCATTTGAAACCAACCCCTTTGCGACAAATTTTCCTATGGTTCTCGTGAGCTTTGAATTCTAAATACCACCCCTTTGTGACACGTTTTTTTTTAAATATTATTCCCATGATTTCAACAGCCTTAGAAGCAATTACAAGCGCGAAAAAAAGGCTGAATCTGATAATTTTTCGAACCACCCCTTTGTGACAAATTCTTTACATATTATTCACCTGATTCTCGGCGCCTTAAAACAATTCGCGAAAAAAGTCGGTCTGTTTTTTTTGTCCAATCACCACTTTTAAAAACCACCTCTTTGTGACAATTTTGTTTTTATTTTTACCATGATTCTCGTCGTCGCCTTCAGAGTAATTCCGCGAAAAAGAACTCAAAACCGTTTTTTTTTCAACCACCTCCCTAAAACATCCTTTTTCATTTTCAAGGCGTTGACAAAATAAATTAGTTCTTTTCGTCATGGACCTGTGCATAGATGATGGAGACAAACGTTTGTACACACTTCAAATGAATATTGCTTCAAGTTCGTTCACCATTGGAACATTGCCAACAATGAAATTTGCTTCTCGATTTTTATGTACATGATCTTGTGCATAGAGTGATGGAGACAAACTTTGTACACACTTCAAAATGAACATTGCTTAAAATGTAACGTAATTACATTTGCGCAACTGTCGAATCTTGACTGATTATTAAGTATCTTTGGTTGGAATAAAATACGATTCAAATTTTAAAATTGTCCCGTATACGTCGACGTCAAAGATATTTTAAATTTCCTCTAGTTGAACAATGGACGATTTTAATGATCCAAAACAGGTGATAAAATTTAGTAATCAACTCATTAATATTAACCAAAAAAATTTTGATCATGACTTAACAAGATATAACTATTAGTAATTGGTCTGCATTTTTCAGGTATCTTATAAAATTAAGATTCGACTGTCCCCATATTATAATATCTATTTCGAAAATTAATTGAAGTTCGTGGGAAGATAGACGAATTTTATTATTTCGAGGATAAAAATAAACACTTGAATTGATATATTCCCAATTCCGATGAAATGACCAATGTTTTTTCTAAAATTAGAATCTTGGAAATTCTGTTTATATGCCGTTATACATGTTTTTGTATGTTTGCCAAATTTCTCCATCAAAGTAGAAAATTAAGTACGTCCACACGAAATATGGTTCAGTAATATTTTACGCTGATCCAACTTAAATTATACATTTTATCCACCAAACCTCATCCAGTGGTGGCCCTATAGGGGGAGTGGGCGATCGCCCTCTCCCCTTGAAGGTGGGAAAAAATGGATAAAAATTGGGAAACGGCGGAGAAAGAGAAGAGAGAGAGAGGGAAAGGAAGGGAAGATACGACCTTTCTCCAATCTTTCCAATCTCTGGATGCGCCCGGCATACTATATTTAACATTTCACCAATTTCCGTCCATTTTCTTTGGGCATCTTTAAAAGTAAACTTGTTCAAAAACTTTCCAGACTGGAGATCAGTGTTTTCTTTTAAACTCAATCAATGCATGTTTCTGCCCTCTCGTAATTTGAGTCTTCTTTTCACTTTGCGACATAATTGTAAAAAATATATTTTCAAAATTTTCCTAACGACACGTCGACCAAAAATACTTAAAAAACAAGGGAAAATCCACAGAATGATTATTTTACCAACCATTTTAATTGGTTCGTGAAATATAACAGTGTTGTCAGATGTTCCATTCGCACTTTTAGGGACGTATACGCACTGTAACACGAATGGTTGTCAAGAATACAATTTCAATCAAGCACTCGCAAATCGACCATTCGTGTTGGTGTGTATACGCACAAAAGTTCACTTGTCGAGAATACGGGCCTAGGGTCAGGTTGACGAGAGTCTTATCGATATCTGAGCCACCGCGCAAATATGGCGGCCTGATCTATCAAAACACAGACCTACTCAATGAAAAAATGTACATATCTTGTTTTATTACCCACAACCTAGGTGTTCCCAAGTAAGTATAACAATCACCAGCCCGACAAATCCATGTACTAAAAACTAATAGATAACACATAACAGCCAAATGGTCGATATCTCTATTAATGTATCATTGTGGTATAGGCAATTCAAATAGGTACACTATTCAAATGTCAAATCGTATTACCTTCGCGCTGTCAAATTTATGTATTTTAAAGTTCCCTCCTAGTTGAAGCAAATTGATATCAAAATTTTCACGTTGACCCCAGAATCAAGGTCGACGGAAATTTTTTGTTATCAACTCGTATATCAAAAACTTTTTAACAAAAAATTAAACCGACGAAATAAGGAATTGAAAAGTTAAAAATAAAATAAACCTTCTTAGTCTGAATAACTAAGCTCCTAAACTAATGTAAGTAACTAATTTTGAGTCGGCGCCAAACAAACAAGCAACTGAATTAGGTAAGGTGTAAAATGATGGCATCGAGTTGGGCGGTGACATTCTGATGATTTTTTTGAAGTAATTTAATGATCTTCGTTGATTGTTTGTTTGGCGCCGACTCAAAATTAGTTACTTACATTAGTTTAGGAGCTTAGTTATTGAGACTAAGAAGGTTTATTTTATTTTTTACTTTTCCGTTCCGTATTTTGTCGGTTTAATTTTTTGTTAACAAGTTTTTATTTTTCGATTTTTTGTGGCTGAAACCTACTAATAACTAACTGCTTGTTTTTTTATTATTTCCAAAATACTTACTTACCCACCTTACTTCAACTATTACCAGTTAAATAATATGATTATCTACTTTTACTATTTGTTGTAATATAAATTATTTTTGTTGTTCTGGTTAGTTTATTTCATTACTTTGTATATCATTCCATCCTCTCATAGAGTATAATGATTGTGATAATGACACTAGCATCTGTCATTGTCAACTACATATATATGTGTGCCAATGTTCACAAGTGAAAAATCAATTATCCCCTATTTTTCTACCCGTAAGGGTGAATACTTCCATTCGAAATCCAAATATGATCAACTATGAGGTATACCCTATCTAATAAGAGAAGAATCATCCAAATCGAAGATCCCAGTACAAAGTTATGCCTGATAGAATCGGTTAACGGACCAGAATTCAGAGGGTGAGTGATTAATATCCCTCATTTTGCTACTCTTAGGGGTGGATTTCATCTTTTAAATTCAAATGGGACCAACTTCGAAGTACACCCTATCCACTGAAAAAAGAATTATCGGAATCGGACGCGTCTCAGTAAAAAGTTATGCGTGATCATACATAAAAAAAAATCATAAAAAAAATATATACGCGTCGACTAGAGAACCTCCTCCTTTTTGGTTTCGTCGGTTAAAAATGGCGATTTATGACCTCGAACATTAACGCGCTCGCTTCGCTCTAGATCATTAATCGCCACCATTAATACACTAGTAAGTTAAATAACTATTAGTAATTGGTCTGCATTTTTCAGGTATCTAAAAAATGAAGATTCGACTGTCCCATCCCCCATAGTATATATCTATTTCGAAAATTAATTGAAGTTCGTGGGTAGATAGGATAAGGATAAGGATAAAAATAAACAAACAAAATAAGGATAAAAATAAACACTTGAATTGATATATTCCCAATTCCAATGAAATGACCAATGTTTTTTTTCTAAAATTAGAATCTTGGAAATTCTGTTTATATGCCGTTATACATGTTTTTGTATGTTTGCCAAATTTCTCCATCAAATCAAATCAACTTAAATTATACATTTTATCCACCAAACCTCATCCAGTGGTGGTCCTAGGGGGAGTGGGCGATCGCCCTCTCCCCTTGAAGGTGCGAAAAAATGGATAAAAATTGGGAAACGGCGGAGAAAGAGAAGAGAGAGAGAGGGAAAGGAAGGGAAGATATGTCCATGGACCTCGAGAACGCGGTAAATACTGTAAATGACTCGGATAAAAGATCTGACGTTGAGAGCATCTTCAGAGTTATTTCCTTTGAAGCCAAGAAGATCGCTTGCATGTTTGGGGTGGAGTTGACCGTTCCAAGAAAAACACAGCGGCAAACAACACACCCCTAACCATCCAACACAAGACTCCGAGAATACTACCGGTTGGTAATATACATACCTATTTTAGAAGCTGTAGCTGACGATTTGAAAAGCGGTGTGTGTTTGGAGGACTAAGAACATAGTATATCCCAACTGAAGACAAACATTTGTGCAAAAAGTGTCTGATTAGAGTAAGACATAATCAACTAAGTAGCAGTTCTCTCTAAAAAAATTACAGCGCTGAATCACTATCATACAGTTCTGAACAGCCCAGATAAGTATACTGATTAAGTGAAGGAGTTATGGGAATTTATTACCCTTTTTTTTTTAGATAGAGAAGACACTCAACATCAACATGTTCTGAAGGTGTTAGTGAAAAAACTAACCTCAATCAGTGTTGCCAGGACTTTTTTTGCAGTTGTACCACAGTAACTGAAGAAAATATACCACTTTGTACCACACCTAATGGCGCATACGCATTGCATTATTACTTGGACATTTCCACAGAACTCATAATTTCATATATCTTCTCTCTTTCTAGGTTATGGTCGTTGCTTCACATTGGCGCATTCGACCAAAATTGTATATCCTATTCTTATGGTTCTGTAGACGATATCTTAGAACGCGCGCATTTTGAATTCTCCATAGTATAGAATGAAATTGTATATTTTTATTGATGATAAAAAATTATAGATTTGAATAAAAAAATTAAAATTCAAATTGTGTCAACAGATTGGGATCAATAAAGTGGCAGGGTGGAGGAGATTTGGGATTCACACAGTGGTAGGTTATGTGGTGGCGACATCTATGATTTTTACTTCGAAGTGAGCTGAATAGCTCTCTTACATTACCATTAGCGGCTGGAACACAAAACTTTTATATTGAATATGAATCTTTACCATAGACAAGAGTTCTATACTGATAATCTTTACCCACCCTTGTTTATATGAAAATTTCCCAAAATTTATTTTTGCCTCCAGGATCCCTTGCTTGTTAAAAGATTTATCTCTACAATTTTTTCGCCCTTCAATTTTTTATCAGATGACTCAAAGTGGTATAGGACATTGAAGATTATTAGGAAACTAGATCTATTTTTTTCTTTGTGTTTTTCCAAAATTCCTTTAGAAAATCATTATTTTTAATTGTTCTAAACTTGTAAAACCAAGTTTTTCAGTTGAATAAAACAACCATACTTAAAAATAATCAGAATATATATTTGAGACACTATTATAAAAAGTATGGGGTAACGTTTCTGCTAGGTATAATTCTTTCCGAATCTGGAACAGCATGGAAGAGCTTAGGCTCTACTTTGTCTGTGGAGCTGAATTCTAAAATACTGGCGATATTTCCACATCGGTAGCAATAGTTCGGAGCTGACCAAACAGTGACAAGTTTGTTGTCAAACATATACTTATAACCTGAAAAAACAAGAGATTATTTATTGGTGAAGTAAAAAAAAGGAATCCCAAACATTTATCCAAGGAACTTAGATTCCTAAATATTGTATATTTTGGTATGAATAAATGGAATTCCATATTATATGATGCTACCTATCTCACCCTGAATCATTCTCTGTTGCAAGTTACGCGATATTTTCATGTTGTATTTCAAATTCTGATGAGAGTGATAAAAATAAAATGGTGCAATGAACCTGTTTAATTACTAGGACCTAAATTTCAGGAACATGTGGTTGCCAATTCCCAAGTTCGTGAAATGTTATTCATTGTAGAACAATTATATATAAATAAACAAAGCCCATTTATTTATGAAGTTGAAATCGGATCAAAGTTATTTTAGTGAAGTGTATGTACATTTGCAATTATCAGATTTCTTGGTAAATATTACTTAAAGTATTTTTTGTACAGGAACTATATTTGTTGCAAGTAATTTATTTCTTTTTCACTGTAAGCACAATATTGTTCATTTCGAAATCGAAAATTAAGCGAATTGCTTTGCTAACTTTGACCACAAGGCAAAAAAAAAACATATGGCAGTATTAGTGAATGTTTAAAATGGGGGACACTTGGAATCAATCAACTTTCCTACACTTGCCATCCTTGGATGTCATCCCTTAATCATTGTAAAAGCCAGAGTCCCGGTCGATTTTTATATCTTGAACATCCGGACAATTCTAAAGTGTTTACGTGGTTCGTCATGAAAATATATCCATAAAGCGGCAACTGTGCCGGCATGAATCATGCCAAAAGTAATTATTATTAATTAAAAACCAGACGCGTTTTTTTTAACATCTACCTTTTTTTCCCAGACACATAAAAGAATCACTAGATTGTGCATTTCAATGAGTACGACAAGGAAAACGCACTGTGCTGCATCCCATGCTGCCGTAAACCTCGACACAGCGGCGATAAAGGGGTTGGAAAAACGCAGTTTACTACCTTTTCGTCCCGGACAAGAAACCCTTAACAAAAATGGCGAGGACTAGATGTGCCCAAAAAACAGCCCACTTTCATGTTGCCGAAAACCCCCGGCACAGTGGGGCAAATCAGCAAATACTCCGGGCATTTTTTTGTATCAGCGCGATTATTTTTTTTCTAAAATGTTGAAAGGTCTGGTTTTACCCCTGCGGTAAAAATCTGAAGTGTAGGCACACCCATAAAGGCATGGAAACTGAGTAAAGCACTACACAACAACGGTCCCAATGTTTCAGCTAATGTGGTGAAATCTACGCACATACCTTTAAATTTGGGAAATTTTGCATGTGACTCAAAAGTAAAATGAATACACCAGTGTCAGTGGCTTTCACCATAATTCTACTGTTTGGTTTCATCAAGTGTAAAAAAAACTTTTTTTTTCTTCCTTAGAGTGACTTTTCACTCCACATACTGACACTCAAACACACAGAGAGAATTCACTCTGATGGAGTAAAATTTCACTCCAAAAGACTTGTTTGTCAATCTAAGAAAAATAGAACTTCCGTTTTTTTGGAGTGGAATTCAACTTTCCACAATCCACTCTCTTTTGGAGTTGAATTGTCCAATATATCACATGTAACGGACATATAATTTTATTATAATTGTAAAACTGTTGAAATACTGAATTAAATGCCATTGGATCAGACATTAAAATTCTAAAGTTTTGAGACTTCAACAACGATCTTTGTTACTGTGGGAAAATGCGACGAAACAAGAATATACTATGCTGCGTCCCGAACAATGTGGCTGGGTAATGAGTGATATATTAGAAACCTTTTGATTTGAGGGAAATCCTACTTCCTTAATCGTAGATGAAATTTTGAAAGATGGTCCTTCCGATAACACAGACGTGGAGGGCGATTATTCTAAAAGCAGTTCTGATTCAGATGCGGAATAGATTTAGCATTGACATGTAAGTTGTTGATTGTGAGTAATCATATTTTGTGCACGTAAAACTCATGTCGAGGATTATTTGAAATTTCGACTGATCAGCAGAACTTGAATAAAATCAGTACTTTATTCGATCTTATTTTCATATTGACAACCCCCTCATCGTCGCTTCACCACTTACTCTTCCTTGAAGAAGCACACAATGGTCAAATACCAAGTGAAAAATTACAAAAGTAGCTAGTTTCCGAGACATCAGCAATTGAAGAAAGTGTTCAAGTATTAACATTTTTTTATATAACTCTTTATAAGCAAATAATGCTATTCATAATAGATACAGTCACTTCATAATAGATAAGTCACTTGTATAAATAATACAACAACAATAATTTTAAAAAGATGCAAGTAATAAATAAGATTAAATAGGTACATTTACAAATATATATTCCATACACTTTCTTTTGAATAAACTCAATGAATCACAGTTTTTGAGATGGATGGGTAAATTATTGAATAAAATCAATCCAGAACTAAACAGAGAGTCACAACCTATATACTCTCTGTTGATATAAAAATTTCGCATACTATTTCTAGTGGAGTGTGTATGAATACTACTTCAGTAGGTCAACTGTTCACTGAGATAATGTGGCAACATATTGTGTTTAATTTTATATATAAACAATAGCATACTCAATATTATCCTTTGTTTAGCAGATATAAGAGACAATGTTTCCAACATGTATTTCACAGGTGTAGGTTTATTACAATTCAAGTTTGCTCTCATGGATCTGTTTTGAAGCTTCTGTAATCTATTAAGATTTTCATTGCTTACAAAATAGAACAGTGTACTGCAATAGTCGAAGTGGGGTGCTATTATTGATTTATATATTGTTAATTTAGCATATTGACATATTAATCTATATAAAAGATGAATTTTCGTGGCTATTTTCTTCTGAATATAACTACAGTGAGCTTTAAGATTTTGATCTAGTACCACTCCCAAATAATCCTCTCAATGCAGACATTATTATTGTGAATATCCAATGACAGTTGTTCATCTTGCAGTTGTCTAATGCGATGTTGGCTACCTATTAACATACATTTTGTTTTACTAACATTTAACTTTAGGCTGTTGTCACATAACCATTCATTTATATTTGATAGGTCCTCATTCAAACATTCTGTGATTTCATTAGGTATCCCAGAACAATACAACATAGTGTCATCGGCAAACAGTTTGATCTTACACTTTTGAACATGCATCACAAGAGCAAGAATAGTAATGGACCCAATACTGAACCTTGTGGAACTCCTGAATTTATATTTGAAGTACTGGAGGCCACTTGATTGTATTTAACTGACTGCTTTCGATATGTGAGACAATTTTTGAACCATTTTAATACATTTTGATCAATCCCATACTTATTCAATTTCATCAAAAGTTAAGTCAGTGTTGACCGTCTCAAATGCTCTTATGAAATCCAGGAAGACTACACCTATAATATTTGTTTTTTAGATAGGTCAATTTTCCATGAAGAGATTAGAAATTGTAGTGCAGTTTCACATGAATGGGATTTCCTAAACCCAGACTGATCTTTAATCAAAATATTATGTTCCGCTATAAATTTCATTAGCTGATCTTTCACTGTGATTTCCAATATTTTCACATAAATCGGTAGGGTATTTATGGGTCTAAATTCAGATGCCAAAGAGGTGTTTGTAATTTTTTCAATAGGCACAATGGCCTTTTTTGTAGTTGTAATTGGGTCGGATAATAACGAGAGTTTATAAACAATCCGATTCATGTGAAAAAATATCGGTTTACTTAAGTCCATAAGCACTGGAGCACTTGCTGATTTGTCCCAGTATTCCGGGATTTTCCGGCAATATGAAAGTCGACACAGTTGTTTTTTTTAGGTATATCTAGTCCTTACCTACAATTCTTGTTAAGGGTTTTTTGCCCGGGACGAGAAATTAGTAAACTGCGTTTTTCCCACCGCTTTATCGCTGCTGTGCCGAGGGTTGCAGCAGGATGGGTTGCAACACAGTGGGTTTTCCTGGTCGTACTAATTGAAATGCACAATCTAGTGATTCTTTTATGTGTCCGGGAAAAAAAAGGTAGATGTCAAATAAAAATTCGTCCAGTTATTGCCGTTTTTTGGATATGTTTTCATGACGAACCATGCAGAAAACTTCAGAATTGTCCGAGAGTTCAAGGTATAAAAATCGACTGGCCTTTTGGACTACAATACACATGAGGTGAACATTGCCCAACATAAACAAAAAAAATAAAAAAAGGAGAAACTAATAATATAGTATAGTAGAATAGTTCTTTTCACTTCAAAATGACTTGATTTTTTTTATCAAAAAAAAAAACACTGAAAAAATACATTTTATCCTAACCCTACAAACCTACCTTCATGTACCAATTGATGTGCTCTGCAGATTAATGTAAGTGCATTTATTTGTATGAAGTCTTGTGTTACTTTGGCACCGAAAAGATAACCGGCACCTCTGGGACTTGTCGACCTAAAATGCACAATGTGAAAACAAATTTGTGTTCTTTAAATATTACATAATAATATCAATATACATGGTGACTAGGGGTGCTTGCCAGCTACTACCTTTTTCTATCCCAATTTGTTTTTTGTTTAAAAATAGATCCGACAATGAAGCACATTTTGAAAATATTTCTAATATGCACCCAAAATGAGATACACAACTGAGTTCTGTTTCTTTAAGGAAACCCTCCATTTTTAGATTTGCCACCAAATTGTTGATATAACGCACCCAGGTTTCTTAGACTTATCTGTAATAGTTTTTAACTTATGTCAATTTATGTGTCAAAATAGTGTCGTGCATAGACTCACCGAACTTTTTTCCAGTCGCAGGCGAACTAAGAGTCGATGTTCCATCGCCTACTATGATTTTTTGAAAATCAAAAATTACATATGGCAATAACTCGACTTTTTCAAATGCAACACCCTATATTTTATTGCATCATTGCATGGCATTTTTAAGAGCTTTTTGCCAACACAGGGTTTGAGGGGTCTACTTGGTAAAATTTGCGAGGTTTGTTGCAAAATAAGAAATGTTGATGATTTTTTCGAAAAAAAGAAGGAATCGAGTAGACCGCTGTCGTAAAATTTGACACATCCATACAATTTTGAAAAGAATATGTTTCAACAAAATGAAATTGTAATAAAAACAGGAGTATATCACAAAGGAAACAATTCTAGTAATTTCTACAAGAACAAGAAAGGATGACTAACAGGAACCATTATAAAAATTTTGAGGAACGGCTACTTATAAATGCTCAAATAGGTCACCATCATGTTCCACACAAGCTGCTAGTTTTCTAGTAAATGAGCCCCGAACTCTAGCAAGCATTGCTCCATCAGTTGAACGATCTCTGAGAACCCTTTCCTTCAAGTGCCCTCAAAGAAATAAATCCATAGGAGTAAAGTCTGGGGATCGCATGGGCCAAGGAATAGTACCTCCTCTGCCTAACCAAGGATTAGGATAGGATTGATCTAAAAATTCTAGTGATGGTCCTTCTGGTGTTCAAATCCACTTCTTCTAACATTCTGGGAAGATGTTCGTGAAGAAAATGTAAATACCTTTCTCTGTTAGTAGGGTCCAATAATTCCTTCCCAAACATTAAGCGACCATTGCTTTTGGTGACAAACAGTCCTCAACCAGTGAGGATTTTCGATTTCATAATAATGCATATTATGTCTGTTGACCGACCCGTTGTTCTTAAGCGTTGCTTCATCAGAAAACAAAATTTTGTTTGAAGTACAGTGGAGTTGATCAACCGTCACTCTTTTAACCGCCACTCTTTGTTATCCGTCATCGACTGTACAATACAATACAAATATGCTTTAATGTCAGAAGAAACAAATCTTATCGACAAACTCGTTGTATAGGTAGTAGTAGTAGTAGTAGTAGTACTTTATTTAAAATAGGTAAGCCTAATATACAAACTTCTTGATTACACATATAAAAAAAATTATTTTTTACATCAAATATATACATATATAAAAATAAAAATATCACTGGGAATTGATAGCTATGCAGGACAAGACAGTAACAGATTCAGAACCCTATACCAATAGTAATACTCAAATAATATAACAGATACCTAGTGCTATAGAATGTTTTTCCCACGAAGATGTTATAAACTCTCCAATACAATATGTCCAACAATCATAGAGTTTTTATATACTCTGATAATGATGACTTGAAAGAAGATAAAGATACTGATGATTTTATATTCATAGGCAGTTTATTGAATTCATTTAACCCTTTGAAAAATAGCGATCTCATGCTCATACTAGAATTCGTTCTGTGAATATGAAAATCAGCTCTCATTCTTGTGTTATAGTTATGAATTTCATCATTTCTTATTGAGAATTCGTTGAAATAGGAAAGTAGTAGGCCTTTGTTCAATTTATAAATGAAAGTCATACTCGTGTAAAATAAACGCGAACTAACTGAAAACCATTGCAGTGTATCCAACATCAATTTAATTGGAGTATATCTATTACATTTCAGTATCAATCTCATTCCTCTATTTTGTAACTTTTGGAGTTGAGAAATTCGGTTTTGGTTAAACAAGTAAATTATTGTTGCGCAATAGTCAAAGTCAGGTTTTATAATGGAATTATAAATGGTAACTCTGGCAAACATGGACAGCTCAGACAGTACATTTTCTTAGATATTTTTCTAATGATATATTCTCCATGACTATTAAATGTTAGATTATTATCCATCATAAATCCCAGCTACTTGAATTCATCTACAATTTCCAAGGACGTATTTTCAATCGCTATATCAATCGAATTAACAAGTATATTATCATATTTATATTTAGTTGTAACAATCATTGATTTGGATTTATCTACATTTAATTCAAGTTTATTTGTCTGCAAATATCTTTCGCTATTGGCCAATGTGATGTTTATTTCTATTATAGCTTGTTCTAAACTGTGATTTGCACAATACACCAATGTATCATCGGCAAATGAGCTAATAGAGCAGTTTCCTGCAATTTGATGAATATAATTTATATAAACAATGAACAGAAGGGGACCCAAAACGCTGCCCTGAGGTACTCCAATGCTATTACTTAATTTATTGGAATAACTTGAACCAATTTTTGTTTTTTGACTTCGGTTTTTCAGATAGTTTTCCATCCAATTATAAACAGTACCTGCAACTCCATAATACCTCAGTTTACGTAGTAAAATGTCTCTATCAATTGTTTCAAAGGCACGTTTCAGATCCAGAAAAACGGTAATGACATATTTATTCTCATCTATTTGTTTTTTCCAATTTGATAAAGTATATTGAAGAGCTGTTTCACATGAATAACTCTTCCTAAATCCTGATTGGTGATCACTAAGGATATTATTACAAAACTAAAAACATTACAAACTAAAACATTAAAAACAATGAGGTATTACTGATACAGACATACTAAAAATTAATGTAAGTAAGTAAAATGCCCAAGCCTAACTGTTAAATGGTAGATTTTATTTTTTCCTAAGTAAAATGAATAAGTAATTACAGCCACACGATGCAAACATATTAAGATCAATAAAAAAACCTAGGAGGCAAGCTTATTGTTAGCAAAAGGTTTCACTACTAAAAAATTCCTCCATGTTGTAGAATGGATGACTAAAGAGCAATTTTTTTTTTTTTAATAATCCAAGTCATTCAATCTCCCTTAAACGTAATCGTGAGCAATTATAAATTTTCAGACCATTATAAATGAGTGATTTGGTAGAGGTAAAGGTAATATCAATTTTTGCGATGATCGCGTGTTATGGTTAGAAGGCATTGTAATATATTTGTGACGATTCTTGTGAATTAAGCAGGTGGTTTCTAAAACTGTGAGGATTCTATGAGTTTTGAAAAGGTCCCTGCAAGAATCACGCAATTTTACTTTACAGAGAGCCCTAATGGCTCTTTTTTGTACAACTTGCGCCATCTGTAATAGTTGTTTGCAGCACTCTCCCCAGAATGCTATGCCATAGACCAGGTGGGATTCAATAAGAGCAAAATAAGCTGTTTTAGCAGCTGTAAAACCGACTTCACGTGATATTATCCTGATGGCGTAGCATCCGGATGATAATTTCTTGCACAATTTATTGTCAATGTGGAGTCCAAGAAATTTAGTGAAGGGAATATTTTCAATGTTATTAGTGCCTAAGCTCAGGGCAGAAAGCTCGCAGCGGAATGTTAGTAAGTTGGTTTTAGAAGCATTGAAGACAAGTAAGTTGTGGTCACACCAGGTTTAAATTAGTTCAATGTCTACTTGAATCTTGAGGTGTAATGTGCGCTCATCTTTGTCATGCCAAAATATGGTGGTATTGTCGGCAAACAATGTGGTCGTTTATATAGAAAAGGAAGAGAGTGGGGCCAAGTACTGAACCCTGCGGCACTCCGCATTCAGTTATCTCTATTCGAGAGCAGAATTTTGTGGCTTGCGGCTGCCTCTCCTTCATTAATTCCGTTATAAACTTTAGTGAGAAAGGAAAATATTGCATCATTAGTGTTGTGCCTTTGAAAACCAAACTGGTTCTCACTCAAGATATTATTTTTCAGTAAAAATTCCATAACTCTTATCTGAACTAATTTTCCAATTATTTTTGCCAGGGTAGGTATTAGCGATATTGGAAGATAATTTGATGGGATGGGGTTTGGCGTGCGAACTGAGATATTGTCTATTGTTTAAGTAGCTTAGTAGAGTCTGACAAATGCAGATCAGTGTTTCATAGTGCCATTTTAATTGGTGTGTTGTGATTCAAATATAAATCTGTATTATTCACTTGTACACGGTTTAATTTCTTTCCCAAACCACTTGAAATCTAGTTACTGTACACGTTTATAACGGAATTTATTTTATTCGTCTATTCAGTTAACCGTCATAGTCCCTGTCCCGAGGGTGATGATTAATATCATGCCATTTATTTGAATAAGCAACGAAACTCTATTTGCAAAATCATTACCATACAATTCTTGATGTAGGTTCAGATGATAGGGGTGGGAATTATGTTTAAATATTATTCTGTTCACACTACTTTGTATAATATCCATTTCCGCTGCTATTTCCTTAGTGCTTAAGTGAAGATTTTCCTGTATCATCAATAAAACCTGCAACTCATTTTCCTCATTGATCACTTTCCTTTTTGGTATAAGACACACAACCAGTGAGTTCAAGCCGATCTCTTGACTTTTGGAATGAAGACACCCTTGGAGTTCTTGCTTCTGGATATTTTTTATGGTAGATTCTGCTTGCTAATAAAAGATTTCTGTCAGCTTTGCCAATATAGTAGACCATATTCACTAATTCTTCCTAAGTGAAGTTCATTATTAACAATTAGACCTGAACAATTATTGAAAGTACACGGATGTGTTGAATTTTGTTTGCAACAAATCTTGCAAACTGAACAAACCCTATAAGCTCTTGAAAAATGTCATGCAATGATGCAATAAAATAAGATAGGGTGTTGCATATGAAAAAGTCAAGTTATTGCCATTTGTAATTTGTTATTTTTTTTTTATCGTAGTAGGCGAGGAACATCAACAACCACTTCGCCTTCATCTCAAAAGATGAGCTAAAACCAAAGGAATCAACTGAAAAATAAGGTAGGTTAAGATATCTTGGATGGTTTTGAAGTTATGTATTTTTCTGTGGGTCTATGCACAATGCTATTTTGACACATAAATTGACATAAGTAAAAAACTATTGCAGATAATTCGTTATATCGAAAATTTAGTGGCAAATCCAAAAATGTAAAAAAATTAGAGTTCCATTTAAAAAAACAGAACTTAGTCTGGAACATCCTATATATACATAGAAAATCATTGTCGGACCAATCGTTCAAAGTCATTACTTAGATAGAAAAAATTATGGAGCTTGACCACACCTGGTACCCTGATTAATCGAATTTTACCATGTTTCAACTTCTTCAGGATCAGACCAAACCAAATCACAGAATGCTCCTTTGTGTGGTATTTCTTGATTTCTCTCTAGGATTCTTATTTGATCCAGAGTTTTGATATCAGGACTCAAACCTCCATGTACACATAATATTTTTTCATCTATCAGCTGAAAACAAATTCAAATATGTACACCAACCGGTAGCTCATTGCAGTATATGGGTATAGCAACGGAAAGTGAGCGATGGTTGTTGATTTGGGGATTTGTCACTTTACATATTTAATAATAAAATGGATAGAAAAGTATCTTCTCCAAATTCATAACATGGTTTCAGGTGTGAATTTCAAGAGAATATAACGCAAAATGAACCTGGAACAAGAAACAATTTAAAAAAACAAATACAAGAATTACGGCAGATGTCCCAACAACAAGTGCAGACAGTGGTGAATGCAGTTCCCTCACCAGAAATATTTTCTTTTTATAAAGATGATTGGCAAGGATTGATTACCACTATGAAAGATACCTTTCTGCAACAAAAATTGAATCTTCAAATGAGAAAATACAAATTAACAATTTACTTCTTTATTTGGGACTGAAAGTAACAAAACTAGTGAGTATGTTCAAAAGAAAGAAGATTTCCAGAAATATAAGAATTGAAACAGTTTAAGCCCTTAGTATAGTGAATGCTCTGAAAGAAATATTTTCTCGACAAGGCATTCCTGATGATATCAGATCAGATAATGGAACTCAGTTTACTGGTTACGGATTAAAATGGCGTTCATCAAGACCTGAGTATCCACAATTTAATGGCCAAGCAGAATCAGCCGTGAAGCGGATAAAAGAATTCTTTAAAAAAATCCAACTAGAATGTGGTGCATCTCCGGCTCAAATGTTGTATGGCAGAACTCTAAGGCCCGGTTGTTCAATGCGAGTTTAAACCGTTGATTATCTAAACTCGGATTATTAATTAACTATGGATTAGAACGTTATGCATTTTTCAATGAAAAACTAATCCTGGATTCCTTAACTCATTGTTTTCATATGTTGGCAACACATTTTTCCGCTTGTACCTTCATTCGACCGCTCAGAAACATCAACATTGAATCAAACTTAACCTAAGAATTCGTAGTTTTTTCAAAAGTATACAGAAAAATTGATCGAAAACAGCCAAGTGTATTGTATAAATTGTTAGGCGTCTCTTAAGAAAAAAATTACTCATAATTTCACTCGTAAAAAAATTCCAAGATATTGTAGAATGTAAAAAACGGACGCAGTTACTAATTCGCAAAAATTGAAGTTTGGGCTATAATAAGTAATGAATACATTGATTTGTTGAAAATATAAACAGGATGTTCATAAAATCAGATGTGGAATCATTAGCGACTGAAAGATAAACTTTAGTCACTATCTTCCATCGTCAAGATAACCTCTTGTGAGGTATTCATGTTGAAAAGGGAAACATTCTCAATTGAATATTGATAGAAGATTTTTCTGTGAATTCAATTCACAGAAAAATCTTCTATCAATATTCAATTGAGAATGTTTCCCTTTTCAATAATGAATACAATACCATCTGCGGAGGTCCCAAAAAAAAAGAATAGCATCTCAACAATAAAAGACTAAATTTCTACTTGGACTCTGTCCAGAGCAGATTTTGTAGATTTACAAAAACGATCATTCGAAGAACACAAGTTGAAATTAATACACATGAAAGAAAAATACCAACTATCCTTGGAACTACAAAGGGAGGAGTAGAATCTAGAGAAAACCCATATGATTGAGATACATAAACAAACATTATCTTTGAAACATAACTCATCAACCCTCAATAAATCAACATTTGCTTGAGATTCCTGAGAACAGATCATGTTTTTCATTTTGCATTTGTGATGATTTAATTTTAGTTTTTTATGTCAACCGTTATTGGTATGAAAAATCAAGATTTGATTTTTATTTGGAAGTTTATTTTTTGTTACGATTTTGCCTTTGTAGTGAGGGGTGATTTTTGTATTTCTTAGTTATGGACGATTTCTTTTAGGCAAGCGAAATCTATTAAAAAATTATTTTTCTGTCCATTCTTCCAAATGGTTTCTAGGTACCGTAATTTCGGGTGACTTTGGCTTACTTGAATTCAAAGAATGTCTACGATTAATTTGTAAAAATAAATTGGTACTATTATATACCAAAATATTGATCTTTGACCACTTTTTCAAATTAGCTATTTCAAATTGTGATTAACACTTTGTATGTGGATATATAAAAGAACATGGTATGCAAAGCCACCCGCATATTGAGGGCTGACTGACCCATGGCTTAAATTTTGGCTGATTTAAAAGTAATCTGATGGATAAAATAAGCAAAATAAATTTGCCCATAAAAACTTTATTTCATTTTTAATCTTCATAAATGAGTAAAAAAACATATTGCTAGTTGCAGACAAATTTTATGCAAGTTGAATTTGGTTGCAAATGACTCCTGAATGGAATACAGTGTTGCAGGTATATATACAATAGAATCACGAAAAATCAATCCGATAAAAAAACAGGCTTAAATTTTTTATAATTAATAATGTCTATTTCTGAAAATGAGCCAAAGTCACCCAGCTGGGTTAAAGTCAACCGAAATTACGGTACGTTGTCTAAATACGGGTATCTTTCTTCTTGGGGCAATAATATCAAAAATTTCAAAAAAATCGTCTGTCTGTTATATCTACAAACATCTTTGCAGTCGGGTATAAAACAAAAATATTTAACACAATAATAATTTTCAGAATAGTCCATGTCTATTGAAATGGCAAACAATCAAATAGGTTAGAATCGGCAAATTATCTCCTTAAACCCCCCAATTCATGAGATTAACTTAAACTATTGTTAAACTAGGTTTATCTCATAAACCCGTATTGAACAACCGAAACAAAATTGGTAATCCTGGTTTAAGCCAAATCACTTGGTCATCCTCGATTGAACAACCGGGCCTAAAAGACCGTCTTTCCACCTTCGATACAAAACTTATACCTGCTTTGGCAAATCATAACGAAATCATACAAAAAATCATATGAGAAAAAGAAAAACAGAAGTTGCATTTTGATACAAGACCAACGAAAAAGGAACTGAATGAAGGAGATAGAATATGTATTATCAATATGCAACGAGGTTTTTTTTTTTGTTCTGGTTCCCACGAAAAGGGATATCCTGTAATGTTCAGAGAACATCGTGGGAACCTAGGGAAAGAAGGTAGGAGTTGGTGTTCTTCTTAAATTTCTGAAGGTTGTATGCCTCGGGGAACACCTCCCTAGGCAATGAGTTCCAAAGCCTCGCTGTTCATTGGATGAACGAGTCTTTGGAAAGTGATGTTCTGCAGGTCTCCAAAGTGACCACGAAGGGGTGTGATGACTGAACTTGACGGGTTAATCTCGAAGAGACTGCCAAAGCAGGAACGATTGTTGATATTTCAGAAGAGCATCGCGTATGAAAATATCTATAAAATAGAGACAAATCGTATTGTCAAGAAAAGACAGATTTACCAAGATCATACTACGGAGAACGGAAAACGTTAATTTTGTCAGAAGGAATCACCAACATTTACAAGCATTAACACAGAGCCCTCGCCAGAATATGAACGACAGCAAGGAAAATTAAACAGAACAATACCCAAACACTTCCAAGATTTTGTACTACTTTAAGTCTTATTCTAATGTTCGAATCATTTATATTCTTTGGCTCATTCAATTTAACATGTATGATAATTTATTTGTCATTTTACTGATTGTTACGGAAATAGTCGAAAAAGGGGATGTAGTATATGGGTTGATAACAACGGGAAGTAGGCGATTGTTGTTGACAGTAGGGATTTGTCACTTTACATATTTAATAATAAAATAAATAGAAAAGTATCTTTTACGAATTCATTACTTCCATGAAACTGCTATAGCTTTTCGAAAAAATACTTACAGCTGCAACTGTTAGTAAATCAAAAACACCACAACAGTACTTCCAAGCATTGACGTTCCCATACTTTGTCATACATTCATCGTAAAAACCATAAACCTGGGTGATCTGCCGGCTTTCGTGATTGCCCCTCAACAAGGTGATCTTATGGGGGTATTTGGCTTTGAGCGTAAGTAATCTAGTGAACGTTTCCAGGCTGTAATATCCCCTGTCGACAAAGTCACCCAGAAAAACATAATTTGTGTCAGGTACTTGTCCACCTCTTCTGAATAATTCTTCTAAATCATAAAACTGAAAGAAAAAAACAAGTTTTGGATATGTTTTTTCCGAATGTTTGAATCCAACCTGTCCATGAATGTCGCCACACACAGTAACTGGCGTGGACACAGGCTGTACGTTTGATTCTTCTAATAAAATACTGCAAACAATATCACATAATTTTTTTAAATCATTCTCGGAAGATATTTGCATTGCTGGGCAATTTCTATCCAATTGTCCAGTTCAGTCGACATTTTTTTTTGAACTTTTGGTTGTTGATCACTGACAGATGACACTAGAGGTTGGTTCGTTTGTCAGGGAAGTCTGAAATAGCTGTCATAACATAAGGGGCCTACCGACAAAGAGAGTAAACGTTATCTGAGTGGGAGGTACTAATAAGCTCTAACCAATCAGAATCTTGTAGTATTAACCAGTCTTTGTGATATACATGGACATGAGTACAGGTGGCCCACGTAACATACAGAGTGGTCCAATATACATTCAAGAGCCTATAACTCTCAGATACCAGAGTGCGGAGTGCGCTAGTCCGCCACTGTCCAGAAATAATGGAGGCCATGACATGTCCATATACGTCAACTATGACTGACAAATGATCTTTCATCTCTTTTTATTAGTGTCACCATTGCCTTATGGGGAATAGACTCTCCTTTTCAGATAACGTTTACTCTCTTTGGCCTACCGACACACAAAAACGTATTCTTAGTGCCTCTGATGGACGTATGCATCGTTACTTCACACAGTTCAAACTTTTACCGCTAGTTGCTTGGAACTGTCAACTATAATTTCATCTGTCTTCGTTTATATGTTGTAGTAATATTTTTGTGAACATCACATTAAAAGTGAGGTTGAATTTATGTCTGAGTTGCAAGAAATAGTATTTTCTATCAATATTCTTGAAACAATCACAATTGGCGCTATTCCCTATTGTTTGACTTTAGTTGGATGGAAAATCGCAAATTTGATATACTAATTACATTTGGTCATGAAGCGCTCATATATTTCTTATCAAATGTGTCATTCATAGAGAATTTGTGTCAACAGTTGGTAGCGTAAAACAATGACAAGAAGGTTTTTGTAAAATTCTCGTTCAGTGTCCACTGATAAAGAAAATAACTTTTGAAACCTCTACACTCAAGACATCTCTTCAACTGAAAGACAGAGATCTTCCGAGAACACTTCGTTTGCTGTTATCGTTTTCTCCCGTTATCCCAATACCTTGGTTTCCCGTTATTCCGTTTTCCTGTTATCCCGTTTTTTCATTATCCCGTTATCTCGTATTTCTGTGCCTTATCCCGTTTCGAAATAAATTCTGCGAACAACTGCAACAGCTATGCAATAATGATAATAATTTTGTAAAAAATATATTTTTTTCTGACGAGGCTTGGTTTGTCTTGAACGGCCACATTAATAAGCAAAATTGCCGTTATTGGGCTAACAAAAATCCCCGATGGATGATGGAGTATCACACTCAAAATCCACAGAAAGTGAATGTATGGTGTGGCATAGTCGACGGAAGAATGCTGGGTCCCTATAATATTTCTTTGACGTGAACCTGATTGGTGCAATATATGTGGATTTTCTTCGATTTGACCTCATTCCTGCACTAATAGCTTTGTATCCAGATCTTCCGAGAACTGATTCATTCTTCCAACAAGATGGTGCATCTCCCCATTATGCAGCAGCTGTCAGCGACTATTTAGAAGGAGACCGATTGAGTGGCCAGCTAGATCTCCAGATTTGACACCACCTGATACAATGTATACCTCCTGACGTTATTGACAAAGTTCAAAAATAATTTATTCATCGTCTTGGCTACTGTCAGATAGCAAACGGTGCACAATTTGAACATTTAATTTGATCGTTGTTTGAAGCTATCATTGCCATTAAATTTAGTATTTTCATATTTCAAATTAGCTTTTCTCATTTTATTTTCATTTCACCCGTACTCATAATCACCTTTTCACATTCAGTAATGAAAAATGGAGTTGCCATTAAAAAAATACCGATGATGTCATTTCTCCTATACGAGCCATTCTGTATGTATTTATTAAATTTGAAAGAATGCCCAAATAAAAATAAAATTCGACGGCTTCGAGCGTTCTTGCCAAAAATTATTCCTTCAATTTTTTACGAATTCATCCACTACTTTACGAGAGCACTGAATTTAACGGACGCACTGTATACAAACCCTGTGTGTGATATATTTTTCTTTCCATGGATATTCCAAAAATTGGATACTATATAACGTGTTCCATTTGAAAAAATTGTCGCGGACGTCATTAGTCAAACGTGGATCACCCTGTATATTTAATTTACCCTTATAAATGTGGCAAATTGAGATTAAAAATCGACCGGTTTCAGGAGATTCCTTAGAAATAGATAGTTTGGCTAGAAATGAATTTATTCAGTACTAATCAAGAGTTCGTGTCGGTTTTCAATTATAATATCATGTAGGCTGTAGACCAAGAAATCTTAAACTGCGAAAATCCCACTACTCCGACATACGCCCCCCAAATATTTCAAATGAGTTTAACCTAATCTAGTGAGACAATCACATACAAACAAAAGAAAAACGCTACATCGTCTGCATAGATTTCGACTGGTTGATTTAGGTTCTGTTGAGACGTGAAATGTTCAAAATGTCAACGAAAATAAAAGGTATTTGTGTATTTTGTTTAAAGAATCAAACCGCTTCTTTCATTCATTCCAAGTTATCTAGAAAAGTGTAAAAATATTCTAGAAATACGCAAAAACATTGATTTATCCATGAAAGACGTTAAAGTGCCAGTGGAAATAAACTATTTTCAAAAATACCATTTCGAGTGTTATAGACAATTTACAGCATTATCAAAAAAATATCCTTCAAGTGTTCTATCTGAACCATCATCTCATGAATCAAGGTAAGTTTGAATAATTTGTTAATGATCGTTATTGAAGTTATATTTCTTTTGGTTGCATTTAGTTGAGTAAAATTAGGAGCTGCGCGCGCACAGCCTTACGAAAATTTCATAGTATAAAGTTAAGGTGAATTCATATGAAGCTTTCGCTTTCCGCGGGAAGCTTAATTATCAAGCGCGTCCTGTTCATATGAAATCTGTCATAAGTGACTTTTTAATTTGACTAATTTTTTCTTCAAATGAAGTTCACTTATGGCTTATACTTTCAAAAGCGACATATAATTACATTATTACCGTAAAATAATGAGGTAGAAATGCAGTTGTATGATACCCAATATACCCATAGTAACAAAAATTTCTTTAGGATAAATAGAGATCAATTTGAGTATCTCATGCAGTTGATAAGTCCCTCACTAGAAAGAATACATGTGGTACAAGAGCCAATACCAAAGAGTAGGTCCAATAATATTTGCCAATACCCTCGCCCTCTACCGTTTACGAATATAATTAACGCATGCTTACTGTTCAATTTGTTTAACATAGAAGTGTTTAGTTGTTGCTTGAAGTCGAATATCTTTTGAAAATATGAATCATTATTGTTGTGTACTTCACTGCTCTTCTTGGGCGAAGAAAAATCCGGAAATCAGTTTTCATACCTTCCCAAAAACAGGCAAATCCAGAGTCATATTCGAAACCGAGTTATAGGTAACAAAGAGTTGATGGACAGAAGGAAATTGTGGATTAAAAACTTGAAGATTGGGAAGCCAGTTTCAGAACATATGAGAGTATGTTCTTTACACATTACTGAACAGGACTATTTCCCTAAATGTTGGTTGGGACATATTTTAATGTTGGCTTTTTAATATTGAGAATATGATCATATTTTCAGAATCCACGAAGCGAAGAATTTTGAAATCGAATGCAGTACCTACTAAAAAACTACCACTTGTGCCTGAAGCAGAAGCTTTTATTTTCATTATTTCAGGTTATGTTTGTGATTACTGATTAGAACCGTATAAAACACAATAAACAGAGAAGGGTTACGAAACATAAATCTCGACAAAATCAGCGCTTTTCTTCAATATAGACTAGGAGGAATCGGCGCATGAGTACCGAAAACTATTCCACCTCAATTTTTTTATGCGATCCCCTTCAAATTGCCCTACTGATGATATAAATGCATGTTGCCATGGGGCAACCCCGTGCCATATTGTTTAAACCGAAATTGTTTAAACAATTGCAAGGAATTGTTATTTTTGAACCGGACAATTTTTTTTTTATATTCTTCATGGAAATACAAATTTAAAAGGTCCCATGACTTTTCACGATGAAGTTAATATTTTTAGAGATATGAATTTTTAAAGGTTCGAAAAATTCAAATTTGGGTACTTTTGACCCATGAAAAATATATTAAAAAAATATATATATATAAATAATATTTTTTTTTAATTCTTTATACAATAGTTAATAATATTCTTAATAGATATTTAAAAAAAATTCATTGTTTATACCTGTTTTTTTATTGTTAATTTCTCTCTGACTCATGCGCTGCATCGGCCACTCTGTGTCCTGAATTATTATTTATCATTTATCTTAAAAACTATCATTTTTATCAAGATTGTTAAAGAGAGCAATGTTATTAATAATGAAATTATCTACAATTTGTTTCTCACAAATTTTTTTCTGGAATCAATTTTACAAAAGTTATTTAAGCATGAATCGGAACATGTAATTAAAATTACTTTTTTATCAGTATATATTACTTTTTTGTTATTAAAACAGAAAGCAATTACATTGAATAGCTCCTTCAAACGAAGGTTATAGATGTAGAAGTATGAAATAATGAAACAAAATTTTAAAATAAGTATTTATTTATTATCAATATCATTTTTATATATCATATTCTTACAGTCTTCTGAATCACAACCACATAGAAGTATGCAACTAATATTAGTTTTTTTACAGTAACAAGCTTTGGTTGCACAGGATTTTTTACAATTATACGGTTTTTTAAGATCAGTTGGAAATGGGCTTTTGTTCATAAATAAAGGTAGCAAAGTACCATTCTCTAGTTTGTATTCATGTAATGTTTCATATTGGGGATTCAATGCATTTTTCCAAATGTATGTTTGAGCAGAAGCTCCAAGTGCCTGCAAATGCAAGGCATCTGATGTGCACGGAATTTTCGATAAATTAATATTAGTGCCAAAGCAACGAGAAAAAATACTTTGTCTAGCTTCATCCGCGGTGTTACCTTTTTTACCCAAAATATTTAAATACAATGTTTCTAAGCCTTTCAACTCCTTAGTACTTAAATCCAAGCCATTGCCAAGAGGGACTAAAGCATCACGATTTTCTTTTACTTTTATCATTTCTAAAGCTTTTTTTTTGTGCCAATTTTACTAGTCGTATCACAACCCGTAAATGCGTGTAAAGCAGGTAAAATTTCACAAACCGGGTACGAGCGCGCGAAATTAACAATAAAAAAACAGGTATAAACAATGAAATGTTTTCAAATATCTATTAAGAATATTATTATTAACTATTGTATAAAGAATTAAAAAAATATATTATTTATATTTGTATTTTTTTATATATTTTTCATGGGTCAAAAGTACCCAAATTTGAGATTTTTCGAACCTTTAAAAATTCATATCTCTAAAAATATTAACTTTATCGTGAAAAGTCATAGAACCTTTTAAATTTGTATTTCAATAAAAAATATAAAAAAAAATTATCCGGTTGAAAAATAACAATTCCTTGCAATTGTTTAAACAATTTCGGTTTAAACAATATGGCACGGGGTTGCCCCATGGCAACATGCATTTATATCATCAGTAGGGCAATTTGAAGAGGATCGCAAAAAAAAATTGAGGTGGAATAGTTTTCGGTACTCATGCGCCGATTCCTCCTAGTCTAATAGTTTCGACTTTCGGATTACTTACTGACCTTGAAAAGCGCTTTCTATTTCAACAGCCAATCAGACAGCGATACGCGAAAATGCGGAAAGCTTGCATATGAATCCAACTTTAGCCAGGAAAAAGGCCCAACTGTGAGTGTGGTAGGCCCAACGGCCAAGCGTGTATCGTCTAGCCATACACAAAACGCAGTGTAGGCAACATAACACGTGGTAATATATTTAAAATCGACAGAAAATCAGTTCATGCAATAACCAAATTAAAAACATTTCATTCATATTAATGATTCATTGATTGATTATGAATTAATTTGACTTTTATTGTACAGTGAACATTTTGTTGAAAAGTTAAAAAGTTGAGAGATTACCTCTTGTGGGGTATTCATGTTCGAAAGGGAACCATTCTCAATTGAATATTGAAAAGAAAGATTTTTCTGTGAATTGCAAAATCCACGATAAATATGAAGTTATTTTTGTAAATATCTAACAGAAAACAACTACCTACTTCCCTGGCTAAAGCCACGCTGGACATTGAACTACATCTGATGTATATTGAAAAAGGACCCTAACTCAAAAGAAAAAATCTGAAAGTGGAAATTTGCATTTTTATTCAGATAGTTATATTTGAATTTCTATTCCAGTTTTAATTAAGAACTCGTATAGATGAATGAGGTAAAGAAAATGTTTTCCAAAAGAGGACTACTCACCTGAAATAATTTGTAACATTGATGCAAGAAACGTATCGCATTCACTAGGTCTTCAATATATTTTTGTCGACGAAAATCTATTGAAGACCTAGTGAATGTGATGCCTCTCTTGCATCAATGTTACAAATAATTTCTGGTGAGGTTTGGAAAACATTCTTCTTTGCCTCATTCATCTAAATAAGTTCTTAATTGAGACTGGCATAGAAAATCAAATAACTATCTGAATAAAATTGCAAATTTTCACTTTTAGATTTTTATTTCTCAATATCAATCAGATATAGTTCAATGTCCAGCGTGGGAAGTAGTTATTTTCTGTTAGATATTTACAAAAATAACTCCATATTTATCGTTGATTCAATAAAAAATATTTCTATTCAATATTCAATTGGGAATGTTTCTCATTTCAACATAAGTTAAAAAGTTTATTTTATCTGATAACGTTCATTATATTCTCTCACCAAGTCGATTATTCATCGGTGATAGTATCATTGAAACCTTAAGTGCGAATTTACACGATCCAATAAATTGGTCAATTTTGTGACCTTGAATTTTATTGATAGGTGTAAACGGAAAATTGTCAATTTGAACTTGACCAATAAATTGATGAGTTTAGAATCGGTTCTAATTTTTCATCAATTTTTAGTGACAATTTTCAGTAACTTTCGGCCATGAATTGGATTCCTGCTAGAACAGAGATTTTCAGGTTATATGTTATTATTTACGCGATTTCAAATACCCTACTCTAACTGCGAGAAAAATGATAGTGCGAAGAAAAACATAATTTACTTTGCATTACATTCGCAGCAATGTGCATTGCTGAATATAAAAGACAGAGATGTAGAAGATGGTGGATTATATCTTGGATTGAGAAAAGAGGAAAAGGAAACTTTACATTAGTTCACGAAAAATTCCTGAGTGCAGATCCTAATCAATTCAAACGATATTTAAGAATGGATCAGAGTCAATTCAATAAGCTATTGAATGATATTCGGAACTTTTCCTATAGTTGAACCATTTCTTGTCAGTATGTTGGTATTCTGAGTAAAAACTGTTGCCAAAATTGACCTATAAATTGTCAGGTAATTGGTCAATTTTATTGTTCAATTTATTGAACAATTTTATTGGATCGTGTAAATTCGCACTATGAAAACAGAACTTCTGCTGCGCACTCGTTCCATTTTCGTCGGTTTTAACTCGTTGCTATCAGTGATAATAATCGTAGCACTAGTTATATTATACAACCGAAAATAACACATATACACACGAAATACTATAGTCGCTGCCTTTGTAATGATGAAGTTGATGATCTGAATTCTGATGGTGTTGTGGGTTTTTCCTTCAACTGAAACAGCAAATGCACCATCACTTGGAGACTCGGGCTTCGATCAAGATTTTCATCTTGATATTATTTTATATTTAAAACTTCGCTTTTGTCTTTTTGAATTAATTTTTTTATCTATGTATTATTCTCAATAAATTTATCTAATTTCTCTGCTAAAAAAAAATATTAATTAATAATAATAATAATTAATGGTATTTATTCACAAAATAAAGTTTACATTGTTGGCTTATATGGTACGTGCGAAATAATACCTCGATAAGTGCGAGACACTTGTTTCGAAGGAATTAAAAATGAGATTTAATAACAAGGTCATGATAATATTATGAATGCGAAAGCTGAGTAACCAAACTGAGTAACGCTTCTGTCCAAAATGACCTGACTTACTTTAAATACATTTTACTTCAAAAAAAAAATTTTGGTTTCATCATGTAGAGGATTTTATAATAAAAAAACTTTCGTAGCATATGGTCGATAAACTTATCAATCCGTCATAATTAATTATTCGAATGGTACTTAAATTAAAAATGGATGGGTTGATTTTTTTGAGACTCGATAGGGGACGAATTTTTAGTTTATAGTCTACCCTTCCAACTATAATGAGTATAATCTTTTTCTACACCCACCCGCGATTCTGCATCACTACTAAAAAAATCGATATTAAAATAATTCATTTTTGAGCTCTGGTGATAACAAATATTGATCTTCGATAACAAATTGCAAATGAATATCTGTTTTTCTCATTTCCATGACAACGAGAGGTATACTGATGTCACATCACGAATTCAACCATTTTGCATTATTAGTTCTTATTTCTATTTTTTGTAGTAATAATACCAGTACACATGATTTCAAAGTGCACCAATAAAAAAAATTGCGTAAAGTATTCGTGGATAACTGGTCTTAAAAACACTTGCTCTATTTCGCGCGCGTGTTTTAAAGCCCTTTTTATCCACTTATACTTTAATATACTATTTCCTTACACTGAATTATTTAGAAGATTAAGTTATAATATATGAGCCTTACTGTATTTTTATGGCAACATGTAAAAATCTAGGCAAACTAATTAGTTCACCCCCATATGTTATTGCGTTCACCAAATTATATTTCCTATAGAAAACTGATTCAATTTGTCAATAACTTATCGTTTTCTGAATTTTCCTGATTATATTTTCAGACTATGGAAGGTTACCCAAAAAACATGTCAAGAAACGTTGTTCCTCCACAAAAAACCACATTCATTCAATAAAAAAAGGTTGTTTTCAATCTGGCTTGATTTTTGATATTGTTTCTATTGTTAATACTGTTGTACACATACATATATATATATATATATATATATATATATATATATATATATATTAGGGTGTGCCAAAAAACGACGATATTTTTTTTTTTTGCTCTCAGTCCAAAATATCTTAGAAGATGTCCCAACAAAGCTCCTGTTAAAAGCGGAGCTCAAAATTCCAATTCTAAGAGGTCCTCCAACGAACTTAAAGTTTTTCCGTTTAAATAACATGGGAAACATGATTTTTTATTAGTTTTTTGTCCTGCAAACTGTGATGAAATTATTTAAAGAAAAACAATA
>JAFIRS010005429.1:0-57489 GCA_018342105.1 Gonioctena quinquepunctata | reverse complement strand
TTTTCTCTAGGGGTTATGGGGAAAAAAAAGTGTAAAAAGCAAAAAATTTTTTGGGGCGAACATTTAGAGAATACCATTGTGTGTTGTGCTAACATAAATCCCCCTATTTATTAAAAATGCCCAAAGTATGTGAACGAAAGGACTATAATTTGTATAGAACGAGAGAGGACGGCATTTCGAAAGATGAATTCGGGTTCTTATAAGATTATTAAGATAAATCAATGAATTTACGATATGTTTTGTTGTGAATTTGGTTATAGTTATTTTGGTTTAATGTTTTTACACATCTAATGGTGAAAATAAAGAATATAAGATTTATGAAATTGATTCAAAACGGTGCGAAAATAATTATTTGCTCGAAATTACATCCGCCGTTTTACGTCCAATAGTCACACTGTTGGGTGTAAACTACATCAAAATATATTCGAACTCATCTGCAGCTAACGGGATACAAATCTGTTGAAAAAAAAAATACGAGTAATGAGAATGAAGAGAATTTATTTATTCAATTACTGACATATCAACGTCCATACATTGAAAATCCGAATCAGTTTCACAATGAAATGAAGAAACTAGATAAACTTTGAAACAACAAAGACGAATTTTCGAGGTGCATTTTTTTCTGGTAACAAGCCAATGTGGGTATTTTCTGGGCAAGATATGACATTGAAGTTTCTATTCATCAAAATTATGGAATTTGAATCATGTTTCGTTCGAATCGGTAGAGGCGAAAGATTCGAAAAAAAAAAAAAAAATTGGAAAAGTCGAAGTGACAGTAGAGAGAGTCAGATTTGGAAAAATGGTTGAAATTTTAAACTGAGCAACTTTTTCCTTGGCATTTTCGAAATTTCCAAAAAAAGCTGATTTCTCAGGTTTTCGAAAAAAAAAATCAAATTTGACAGGCTTCGAGTAGCACATGACGAAGGGTAGAGGCTGTTTTTACTCATTTCTCAGGCACAAAACTAGACTGGAAGTCAATTTCATTATATCTATTAATAAAAAACTTCCATATGTTGCGAACTTTATGTTTGACACTGTATATTATTTTTTATTAATTCACGGATAAACCATTTACATTCCAAGATTACAATTGATATAAAGGTACTTATTTCCACTCAACTGCTGAAAAAACACTAATACTATATAGAGAATGAGAAAGGAGGTGAAAACAAAAAAACAAAGAAGAGACAGAAAAGAGAGTAGAAAGGTGTTTTATCAACATAATATAAAAATCAAATTTTTTTCCCCCAATTATGACCTCACAATTATTTCCTTCATATTTGTTACCAATACGATGTGATTCATAAACACTAATTGACCTTACATTCCTATATGGACAATATTTCATCAGGATCCAACAGCTTGGAAAACTAAAAAAATCCACGAAAGGACTCATCTGAGTCGAAAAAAACCACGAGGACCCATCTGAGTTGCTTAAAAAAAGGATTCACATCGAGAGGTGGTCCAGTATCTCAGCAGAATGTCTTCAAAAATAGTTCTAAAGGGTTGAAAGAAAAAGCCGTAAGTGAAATCGGAGAAAAAAAAGCGCCAGGAAGTCACTAGGCAATATTTGGTCTCAATCGATGCACATTCAAATTAGAGTTCCCAAGTTCACAAGAATGTCGTACGGAAGGTGAATGCTATCAGACGTGGCTAAGAATCTTTGACCCATTAGGATGGCCTAACTCCATTCATCGAAATTCAGAAAATGCTTCCAATTGAATTGGAAAATGGGAACGAATCAGCTCAGAAAATGAATACAATTTGGTCAAGAGAAGTAAGCTGCTGAATCTCAATCTATTCCTGGATTAGAAGGACATCCTACGAGCTACAATATGCTATATTGACTAATAGTTGAAAGCATTCCATTATTCTTTCGAGTAGTCCGAACAGAAGCTCCAGCGACAGAAGGAAAGTCAACTTCGGACAAATTCCAGAGATGTTATGGTCTACCCTGATCATATGGATTCAAAATGGCTACGCCAATTATACAGTCCACACACCAGGCTTATATATATTGGGTACATGGGCACCGCCCTAATCAAGGAAGGAATATTCAGACTACAAAAAACACTTTGGAGAAAACATTATTTCCTACGTCGCCAGCAGTATCCCAATAATTAGCATAGCAACACTATTGTTGCTCGCATGGCTAATATCCTGGATTTATTCACGTTAAACTAAGTCACCGAAGGATCGACGACCGAAAAACATTCCTGCAACCATTCTTTTGGTAAATATGCATTGGAATTTTTCAAAATCATCGGTCGTAAACTCATTGATAAAACTAATGATCCTAGAGCGAGGACTTTCCTGTTTCAACGTATAAGTATTGCAATCCAGAGATGAAACGCTGCATCTATCCAGGGTTCTATACCTACTTCTAAAAGTTTGGATGAAATTTTTATCCGTCCTCCAGGATTGAGAATTTTGAGCAATTCCTCGATTATTTCTACAGTCCCACTTCTCACTTCATCACCATCAAGGCAAATAGAAGAAGTGAACTCTGACGAAATGGAAGACACATCTAGAAGAAAAACTTTGAATAAAAATGATTTGTTTTTCTCTTCCCAAAAAATAACTTGTTCTGACATATCTCAATCCAACTCAAGTAACTACAATACCATTAGACCACTCGGACTCAATGGGTTGAAGAACATTGGCTGCTTCATGAATAGTATAATACAATGTTTATCGAACACCAGATGGTTGCTCGAGTATCTGAGGAGAGACGAGTATATGAGGGATATCAACACAAGCATATCAAGCATGAAAGGTGCTCTGATAAAAGCATTTGCGATTGTGATAAAAGAACTTTGGTCAGAAGATTTGTCTGATAGGGTGGTAAATACTGTTTCTTTGAAATGCCAGATACAAATATTCGCACCTCGCTTCATGGGGCACGCTCAACAGGACGCCCAAGAGTTTCTCAGATATTTATTGGAAGGTCTTCATGAAGATATAAACAGAGTGATTGAAAAGCCCAAACCTATTCTGATAGAAATTGATGAAAAACTGAGCAATCTTGAAAAGGCACAGGAGTCTTGGACAAGATATCTAAGAATGGACAACTCAAAAATGGTTGATAACTTTGTTGGTCAACTAAAATCATCGTTGTTCTGTTCTTCTTGTGGCCATTGTTCTGTCTCTTTTGACCCTTTCTGGGACCTTTCACTTGATATTCCACAGATACCTGGCCAGCTGAGTCTGTCACAATGTTTAGACTTGTTTATTAGAGAAGAAATTTCAGATGGCGAAGAGAAACCAACTTGTTGTTGATGTAAGGAAAGAATAAAATGTACAAAGTCATTATGTATATATAAATTCCCCAAAATATTAGTAATTCACTTGAAATGATTTTCGCCTTTGGGGAGATTTATGGGGAAATTAAATGTCAACATTGACTTTCCTCTCAAAGGATTGGATATGAGTAATTATGCAGCAGATAATGTAGCTCCATGTCAATACAACTTGTATGCTGTATCCAACCATAGTGGAACAACTTATAGCGGACACTACACGGCTCACTGTAAGCACCCTTACGCAGGCATATGGCACTAGTACAATGACTCCAGAATATCACCGATATCATCACAATCCATTATAAGTGAAGAAGCATTCGTCCTTTTCTATGAGCAAGAGGACACCAACTTAAATTAGCTTTATTATAATTTGAATTTAATTTTTTTTCTAAATTATCACCTTACAAGTATTTCCATTTACATTTGTTACCAATACGATGGGATTCATAAACACTAATTGACCTTATTATGACATTACGTTATGAACAATCTTGACCTTGTTATGATAAACTTATACATGTTTTCAGATCATAACAAATGGTGGCACGTAAAGTTCATTGATGCTAGAATATGAAATAACCAGCACAGAATGAAATAAATTATTATCATCCAAACAATGGTGGTTTTCATTTCAACGACCAAACCAGGCCCTATTCCATTAGTCCCTTATAGTCACAATAGGGCAATCCCATATGCCGCTCACAATCCTAAAGGGAGGACACAAACTTCCTTTTTATGTTGTTCAAAGAATTATCAATGAACAACTGAATTTGATCTATCTGTATGGCGTTTGAAGGATTACAAATTGAGATAAAAGAAGTCTTAGTCAATCCTATAACCGTTTCTGATGATTCTAGTAAAAGGCGAGAGAAAAGTCCATAATTACATCTGTGAAAATCAACTGAGAACGAAGTAGTATTTCCTGTATACCTAGCGGGAAAATGGAAATCGATATGTGATAACAATAATGGGCCGTTTTTATGTCCGTTGATCAATTTGAAAAGAAATGTCGAGTCTGCCTGTATTCAACGACTAGATATTCCAATAGCGTTTCGAATATTTTCGAAACAATTATGTCGTAAAGAAATGTTCAGTCTTTATACCGCAAACCCACGGAACTTGCTTCGAACTTCTCTGCATAATAATTATAGAAGGGACACCATTCTCCAATGAGGAGCGTACAGAAGAGTTATAAAGAAATTTGAGGCAGTGGATATCTGAGAAGTCCCGCGTATTCCGGCATAAGAAACCCAACATTTTGTAAGCTTTATTAGTTATGTTGTCATAGGGAAGGTTGGAGATAATTTTTCTATCCAGAGTAACTCCCAAGTCTTTTGCTGAGGTAACCTGTGGAAGGGGCTCACCAGAAATGCAATAGAAGAGGTCTATTTGAGTTGTTTTTCTGCTGAAAGATAGTAAACCATTTACACATATCAAGATCCATGTCGTCGTTATCTAGGTTGATATGTAATCCATAACAATCATTCAGAGAACTTATAGTGTGAATCGTATGGAGGGTTGTACTCAAACTTATTGAAAAGAGGCATACCTTCAAACTTCTGCTTTGCGTAGAACTTCACAAGTAGTTCGTTTCTGAAAAATTTTATTTCAAACTATCGATGAACCTGAGGTAGTTTCCTCCACTGGGCATAACATTTCACCAGATGGTGAGCATGAGATTTCGGAATGGTGGCCTGTATAAAATATATCTTCCATACTCTTGTCATCAATCCTCTTGAAATTATATACAGAGGGAAATATCGAACAAATTTGGTGGAATCTATTCGAAGAAGTTCAATTCTGATATGGAATGACTGTTACTGAGGCAACGTTGTTCTAGTCCCAACTATAGGATATTGTATTTTTCGTTAACTCATCAGCTATTCAACTTTATATCGATAGCTTCCAGGTTCCAATGGGACCTTTTCCAATCATCAAATCGATTGAGAAATTGTTAGCTGAAATCTGTAATCGCCGCAATATTTTTATTAGGAATACAAAAATTATTTTGTCTCACACAAACATCGGTATCCATTATTTGCGATATCTTGTTGATAGAAAGCATTATGTACTCATGTAAATAACAAGTGCACTGTATGTCATCTGAGCTCTTCGGAATTATAACGAAAATCAACAAAATGAAGAAGATATAAACTATTTGCCTTGGTCAGTTCATTGGAAGAAGATAAAATCAATTCATTTGGACTTCCGCCTTGAAAATCCAGCTATTTGAAAATAAAATTGACAGTTGTCAAATTAAATTTTAATTTATAATACTTCGAGGCAAATACAGTGGAACCTTTCGAAAATGATTCCGGGGAAAAAAAAATATTTACCAAATAAAAGCTAAGTAAAAGAATCAACTCCCAACTCAACTTGAATTCAAATTACACTTAGTTATAGAAAATTTTGATCTATCTTAGATTACAGACGAGAATTAATTTCTCAATCACCTGATGGTCTAAAAATTCACAAAGTGAAAACCCACAAAATTTCAGCATTACTAGAATGTTCTAGATAAAAGTCCTATCATGATTCATCTAAATCAAGTGAAATATCTAATGAATCTCAATGAAATAACCATGCAATCGAAAGAATTCCAAAGTCTGCTAGAATTTGTTCAGCCTCAGCTTCAAGTGAAATAATCGATAAATGCATGGAATTGAATTATTTTGATACCTGGAAAAATCTTTTGAATTTTTCATATAATTTTTTCACTATACCTAGTTCAAAAGGAACTCGTGAAGTATCTCTGACATCTTTGATCAAGAGAAATATACATTCACAAAAAATAACTTCATTTCAATCGTGGATTTTTCAATTCACAGAAAAATCTTTCTATCAATATTCAATTGAGAATGTTTCCCTTTTCAGAAATATACAAACTCTGAATTCAGATGTTGATCCTACAATGAGAACATCTCCTTTAGAACGGTGGATTAACAAAAAATATAATTGCAGATGGAGACATTACTTCAGCCATTAAGATATTGAGTTCCAGCGACACGTTAGCAAAATACGATGATTATACTTCATCAGAATTCCGTTTGAAACATCCCCGTTCAGACTCCAAAACGAAATTTCAAGATTTATCAAATTATTCAATTCTCCAAAAAGAAGATATTGTAATAGCCATAAATCTTTCAGTACTGGTTCTGCAGGTGGTCTGGATTCCCTTAGACCTAGCCACATACAAGACATGATCAGTCATAGCTATTCAATGACGAATTTATGTGATTCAATTTTATCTAACAAGATCAATTTAGAAATATGTCCTTTACTGTTTGGTGCTTTTCTCTGTGCAGATTAGTAGCAGAATTAAAGACGATCTTGGTTCTTCAATACGTCTCTTACAGTTTGGTTTTGGTACGCCAGGAGGTTGTGAAGCAGTTTCTCATTCAGCTTGTAGATACATCAATCATTCTTCTTGCTCTTGAGAAATTGCCTCGCTATACTTAAATTGATGTATACCCTCAGATGTTCTCCCATCTTCGAAAATTCTCAATAAGCTTCAAGATTCCGACGATTTATTGCGCCATACTTTGGAAAATGTTATTGATAATTCTTTTAATAAAGATTCTCGGTCACTGGCAACACTTCCGGTGAATCTTGGAGGTCTGGAGCTCCGTTTGGATTCTTCCTTAGCTCAACCTGCTTTTTTGAGCTTCCATGCGTAGTATATCCAGTCTCATCGATTCTATTCACCCTTCCACTTCTTCTGATACGTCTTGGTACCTTCCACTTTTGTATATCACCTCAGAAAAATTGTTTGATACGTACAAGTCTGAATTAGAAAAGGGTCGTCTGAAAGCTGTAAGTATTGAAGAATCCGGAGCTTGGCTGAATGCTTCACCTGTGGCTTCCCTCGGAACCCTTCTGATGACGAGTCTTTCGGGATATCTATTGGTTGAGATATTTGTATTCCTCATAAATGTATATGTGGTAGTGAAGTGAACCAAAGAGAAACCCATGGTTTGAGCTGTAATACGTTTTACTTGACCGGCACTCCCAGTGGTCAAGTAATGTAATCCTGCGTCCGTCCGTCCGTCCGTCCGTCCGTCCGTCCGTTCTGTCTGACTGTTATCTTCCACGATAACTTCCAAACCGTTCGACCAATAGAGCTGAAATTTGGAATGAATGTGACCATTTTGTGAACAGAGGTGTCACTATAAAGAAATTACAGAAATTATATCGCACGGAACTCGACTTGCAATATGTCATTTGGAAGCCCTTGAAAAATTGTATCCAGTAAAAATTATTTCTTCAACTTACATCTCAAAAATAAAAAAAATGTTAAAGTTGAAAACTATGGCGTTCAAACATTGAAAATCTATCCGATGGATTAGAACTAAATTTGGCAGAGAGCAACACAACAAAAAAACAAATTAAGTCTGCAGTTGGAGCTTTCCACCGTTTCCCAGTCTGGCGCTACGAATGTTCAACGTTACCATCCGCGACGGCCGCTTACCCGGGCTTAGACTAGGACGACCCGAATTTGCTGCTGGACCGCTCAATTGACTGTGGTCAAATATCTCACTTGTTCAATTGACCGATCAAATTGACTTCGTACAGCCCTAAAAATGTTTTATTCAAAATAACCCCATTCTTCCGAAGCCCGTGCCGGTCAAGTTCTGGTGAGTCCACAGCTGATTTTTTTGATATCCGAACAAGCTGTCCCATATTCCAACATATTTTCCAAGACTCGAAATTTTCAACTTCATGAACTTCTACAAATCATAACCACCAAACTCGCCACCTAACATGATCATATTGATATTTCATATGTGAATATGACTCATTAATAACCAATTGGTGAAATACAGGAATTTGCATATATGTACTAGTACTACATATGTTGAAAACTATATTAATTTTCCATACCTTTCTTAGGGAAATAAACTGATAACTAAAAATAAAAAAGATTATATCTGTAGAATTCGAAGACGAAAATTGTGGATTTGAGGGTGTTAAGTAACATCCATCATTTACATAGGTCTACTCAACATCCAACGTAATGATCGGATGATCTGATCTATTCCAAATGTGATGTGAAACTAACATTCCTGAAAGAATCCAAAGAAACATGAGGGGTGGTCTGTCGTGTGATCTTCAAAAGACATGTTTATATTATGTGTAGCACCGGTGCCAGTTTCTTTTATTGTGGTGTTAGTAATAGCACAATGAGAGATTTGTTGAATACTCCAATAACAACGATTTATCGAACACAAAAGAATTAAACCCAACTAGGGTTGGGGTATCCAACGTGACCCAAATAATGGGGTTTTTGTTGAAAAAAATAAATTGCGTGATAGGGTCAAATTCACTTATTCATTTCAGTATAACATCTCGATTGAAACATTATCCGAATTTCGTGGCATTATATCCATTGATGCCTTTCATAGTCATTCCATTGGTTTTGCCTTATATAATCTCCGATAAAATACTAGATTTTAGTTTGATTTAAGACGAAACATGAAAAATAACTCCGTATTCAAATAATTCATTTAAAGTACATATTTTATGATGTGTTGAGATTATGTGTCTCTGATATTCAGTTTTTCTTTAATTTGTAGAGAAATTAAATTTCGCTAGTTAGGAAATGCCGCCACGTGCTTCAAGTAAGAAAATTGCGGATAATACTGTAACAGATATTCATATACTTTATGTTTTGAATTGGAAAAATTAAGCTATAGAGGTTTGACACACTTTTTTACCTTGAGGAATATGGAATCTTCATCATTTGCCATGGAATCTTCAAATTTCAGACATAGAGCAATAAAATAAATCAAGTGTCAGTTAATACTAATGATGATTCATTCCCAAAATACTCAACACGAAATCTACGTTGATTTTTGAAATGAAATGTCGAAACTATTGATATCAGTTGGATAATTTGTGCTTGGGTTTTTCGTCTCACAGGTCATGAGGAACAAAGAATAATTCAAAAAAAAACTTATTGAACAAGAAAAGTAGCTTTTACAACCCAATATAATAGTTAAAAATTTAATAGAATTTTTTCCAATTATATGTACCTTCCAATCACATCATGCGAGAAAATGTAAATCAAAAATTATTTTTCAGTATATGAGTTTTTTTTACTGATTTCCTCACGCATCCTCAAAAATTTTCCTCAGAAACTATTTTGGATGAAAACAGTTTATTCCACTATAACTATAGTCTTATTGGAATCAGTCTGAAAGCTGTATTTTCAACTACTTTTCCTTACCTTGTCGAAGCTTTTTCTGTGTCCACCGTTATTTCCAGTATATATGAAGAAAGGCGCAGTGGAGACCCAATGGAGAATACGAGATATCAGAAACTGATGGGGTATAGAATATACAAAGGTGCGCAAATTTGATTGCATACTCCAGCGCAAAAAAATTGATTAAATAGTATTTTTTTTTTCATTATTTCGATGGAGATTAATGTTGTTCTAACTTCCACAACTTCATGTGAATGATTACCTTTCAATAAAATTTGGTTGAAATTTGAGAGACTAGTATTCCTTTCTATATATTATAATAAATATACATACTACTTTGGTGTCGAAGCCCATATTAATGTTGGGGTTAATAATATATGTGAGATTATTATTTTTCATAGTCAACCAACTCCCTAATTCAATTATGGAGTAATTTGTATTTGGGGAAGGCGATTCGTATATATAGAGAGTGTAAAAAGTTTCATGTTTCACAATTCAGAGTTGATGTGAGGCATTTATTATGCATAATTGGTGATTTTAGTTTTGATGATCACTTTTATTCACATTTCCCCCTTTATATATTTCCTTTTTCAGTCACAATAAATCAATATTCTGTAGTACACCCGATAGTGTATGATCAAAATCCTAATCGAACTCATTTTGTAGGACTTCGATATTTGCGATTTTAGTTTTTGGTGTGGAAAAATCATAAAAAGATTTGAAGAACAATTTCGGCATTCTATAATACTCATCAAATTTCAAATTCTTTATGTGATCGATTAATGTTGGAATTAGGGAAGAAAATAAATATTCCTTCATCTGCATACTTTCTCATTCTCCTCTGTATACCATTCATCAATTTCTATTGTAGTTTCAGCAAGTTTCATCTGATATTGACTTTGGTGATTCTATATTTTCAGATAATCGTTTTGAACTTTAACTGACATGGCTCTCGAAGTTAACAGTGGAAATTATTTCCGATTCATATGTGCAACTCCGATTTTATGTCCACATTTTCAAACAAATCAATTATATGCATATCAATCCAATTTATTCGCGATACCACAGTTTTTCACTCCACACTATATTGACAACTCATGGATGGTTATTATCAACATGGGCTATGAGTATAAATATGTATGAGTTTCAGCGAAACAATTCAGAAATTACATAAATATAAGCCAAAAAACATTTGGAACAGGGAACTTTCAACCCTGGAGAGATTGAATCATTATTGAGATAACGCAAATGGTCCACAAGGATTCACTTGGATATACTCTCCTCGATTTTGGGGATTCCTACATTGAACCTCCAACGTTTAATCTTCAGGAAATGCGAAAAAACTTATTCTACTGCCACATATTGATTCACATCGAAGTTCGATACAATATTCAATAATTCATCGTAAACTCCTTTGTGAGCTACAGTTTTTAAACCCTAGAAATGGATAAGCAGTAGTTTCTCAGTGGAGAACAGATCACCTTCTTGAGAATGGTGATACAATAATATTTTATAATACACTTGTTTAGGCAGAATAAACTTACTTTACAAAGCTAGTTGAGCTATCACAATATTCTAGGAAAATCAATATTATTTTCAATTTGTATCTAAACCTCAATCATTTGGCAAGTGATGAAAATAATGAAGATACAAACTTTTGAAATACTTCATTCCAAAATGCAAATTGATCTAATTTACATATACTATGAAATCATTGAACATAGTTCCTCAGCATTCATTTTCAATTCGAAACAGGACACAAAAATGTATATATTTGGGAAAGTTATATGGACAGTGGCCAATATAAATGTGTTTAACAGGTATAATGAATTTGAAATAAGTTTTAATATACATCTCCATGCACCGGGATGTAAAACTATTTTTTTTATTGCTGACATTTCGCAATTGTTTATTCCTTTTTCAAAGCTGGAAAATGACATGTTGGTAGAAAATATGAATTGAAACAAATTATAACCATACTTTTAAAAATAAAGTTATTCCAGTGATGGATCCACCTTCAATCATATGTTGAGAAATGTGAATCAAAATGAGCTTTTGTCACTGATAAAATAAAATTGGCAACTTTGTACAACATAGATAATCGCAATATACACACGTGAAAATAAATAAAATAACTTCGAACAGGTAACAATCAAAACTATACAACAACCAAGCTATACGGCGGTACATCGACAACTGATCTTTTTTCTATATATATATATATATATATATATATATATATATATATATATATATATACATATATACATATATATATATATATATATTTATATATATAAAACTTGAGAGGTGTCAAGGGACACCTGGATGGAACGAAGTTCCTTTCGATTAATTAGTGAAGGAATTGTAATAAAATTTTATTTTTGTTAAGTTATAATAATATTATATATATATATATATATATATATATATATATGCACTCTGTCTGTCTATTCTTTCGTACACGTCATAGATGCGCGGGACTCTGTAAACACAACAGAGTGTGTGTATATATATATATATATATATATATATATATATATATATATATATCTAATATATAAAATTCTCGTGTCACAATGTTAGTTACCTTACTCCTCCGAAACGGTTCTACTGATTTCCACCAAATTTTATATGCATATTCAGTAGGTCTGAGAATCACCTACTATCTATTTTTCATACCCCTAAATGATGAGGGTTGTTAACCCTTGTTTTTTTTTTTTTTTTTTCGGAATAAATTTTGCGTTTTTATTTTTTCCTGATACAGTATTCAAAAAAACATACAACCCTGAATTTTCACCCTTCTACGATCAACCCCTATTTTTTTGGCAAGATTTTTATTTTTATTGCTCTTAATTTTCACCCTTCTACGATCAACCCCTATTAGAATAGAAAAACGGGAAAACAGGAAAACGGGATAACGGGATAACGGGAATAACGGGATAACGAAAAAACGGGATAACGGGATAACGAAAAAACGGGATAACGGGATAACGGGATGACAGGATAAGGGGATGAGGGGAAAACGGGATAACGGGATAGAGCAAAAATGGGATAACAGGAAAACGGGATAACGGAATAACGGGATAACGAAAATAACGGGATAACGGGATGACAGGATAAGGGGATAACGGGATAACGGGATAACTGGAAAACGGGATAACGGGATAACGGGAATAACGGGAAAACGGGATAACGAGATAACGAGACAACAGGTAGCGGAAGGAGTCAAAAGCATAATCTAGATGGAACAACATAAAGGAAAACATAGAAAAGAAGGAATTAGACGCGGACATTGGACAGGACAACGTCTGTCGGGTCAGCTAGTATATATATATATATATATATATATATATATATATATATATATATATATTTATATATACTCTCTCGACTTCGTAAACACAACAGCGTATAGGTTAGAACACGCACGGCTTGCTAAATACATACGCATTGATATTGTAATATTAAAATATAATTTGTTTTTAAATTTATTAAAGTTATGACGCGTACACTTGCTAAACACACAATAATGGAGAGATTATAACGCGTATGACTTGGTTAGTACAATAGTACAGAGAGCTTATAATGCGTACTTGCTGAAAATACATAAGCATTTATTATTGTCTGTATAAAATCTCTACTTACCTAACTCCATCAGCAATATCCGGAACTTGTGCCGAAACACCTTCAGGATTCATTATTGTTATTATTTTTTATCATTTATGATGTACAAAAAACCTGTATACACTCAACAAAAATAATCGTCGCGACACCACACTGTTCAATGTGAAATAGAAAGACGAAACGAAAATAACTGGCTTGCTTTCTATGAGAGAGAGAGCCGTCCAGCCCTCTTTCGCAACGCGCGATAAGGAACTACGTTCCAATTGGCTCTGGCCGAAGCGTGACCCAACATGAACAAAACCACCATCAAGCTTACATCATCTTTAGGTACGCCGGAAAAAGTAACTTCAAGCCGGCGGTACCTAGTGACAGAAGGAAACACTTCATACAATTCCCCTACCTCGATAGGATTCTAAAAATAATATTCCATCCCAGAAGTAGTGGCTGAATGCCCGACTGGCATGTATGTTGAACAAAAAAGCCGAGTGAAGTGGAATAGATAAGAAATAAGGGCACAAAGGAATCAATATGAATTGAAACACAATTAGTAGACCACAAGCAAGAAACAACTACTTGATGATATTCACCTGAATATCTATGCAAACTTCCATAGAAATGAAAATTGATTGCAAATATTTCTTTCTGATAAGCTTGATTATATTCAATTCATATCGGGTCCGCATACCGATTTCAGGCTTTTGGCCCTCATCAGTACGGAGAAGTCACCCGTCAGAGATTCGGAGAGATCTGGCCGAAGCGAGACCCAACATAAACAAAATCACCGTCAAGCTTACATCATCTTTAGGAACGCCGGAAAAAGTAACTCCTGACCGGCGGTACCCTCTGAGAGGAAGCAACACTCCATACAATTCCCCTACCTCGATAGGATTCTAAAAATAAAATTCTAAAAATAAGATTCCATCTCAGAAGGAGTGGCTGAATGCGCAACTGGCATGTTTGTTGAACAAAAAAGCCAAGTGATGTGGAAAAATTATAAATAAAAGCACAAAGTCATCTTGACAAAGGATTAAATATAAATTGAAATACAATTGGTAGACCACAAGGGAAAAACAACTACTTTCCTGGCAGATACCACGCAGAACGTTGAATGATATTCACCTGAAAATCCATGCAAACTTCCATATAAATGAAAATAACTGGTGACTACTCCGTACTGTACTGATGAGGGCCAAGAGCCTGAAACCGGTTTGCGGATTGTTAGGCGGACCCGACATGAATCAAACATAATCGCTTATCAGAAAGAAACATTTGCAATCAATTTTCATTTCCATGGGAGTTTGCACAGATTTTCAGGTGAATATTATTCAACGTTCTGCGTGGTATTTGCCAGGAAAGTAGTTGTTTTTCGCTTGTGGTCTACCAAGTCTCAATTTATATTGGTTCCTTTGTGAAGATGACTTTGTGCCTTCATTTCTTATATATTCCACTTCACTTGGCTTTTTTGTTTAACGTACATGCCAGTCGGGCATTCAGCCAGTCCTGAGATGGAATCTTATTCTTGGAATCCTATCGAGATAGGGGAATTGTCTGGAGTTTTTCTTCCTGTAACTAGGTACCGCCGGTTAGAAGTTACTTTTTCCGGCGTACCTACAGATGATGTAATCTTGATGGTGATTTTGTTTATGTTGGGACTTGCTCTGGCCAGAGCTCTCTGGATCTCTGACTGGTGACTACTCCGTACTGATGAGGGCAAAAGCCTGAAACCGGTATGCGGATTGTTAGGCGGACCCGACATGAATTAAACATAATCGAGCTTATCAGAAAGAAACCTTTGCAATCAATTTTCATTACTATGGAAGTTTGCATTGATTTCCAGGTGAATATCATCCAACGTTCTGCGTGGTATTTGCCAGAGAAGTAGTTGTTTTTTGTTTGTGGTCTACCCATTGTGTTTCAATTTATATTGATTCTTCTGTTAAGATGACTTTGTAACTTTATTTCTTATCTATTCCACTTCACTTGACTTTTTTGTTTAACATACATGCCAGTCGGGCATTCAGCCAGTCCTCCTGAGATGGAATCTTATTTTTAGAATCCCATCGGAGGGGAATTGTCACTATGGACCACCGGTTAAAAGTTACTTTTTCCGGCGTACCTAAAGATGATATAAGCTTGAAGGTGATTTTGTTTATGTTGGGTCTCGCTTCGGCCAGAGCGTTCCGGATCTCTGACTGGTGACTACTCCGTACTGATGAAGGCCCAAGCCTGAAACCGGTATGCGGATTGTTAGGCGGACCCGACATGAATGAAACATAATCGAGCTTATCAGAAAGAAATATTTGCAATCAATTTTCATTTCAATGGAAGTTTGCAGAGATTTTCAGGTGGATATCATTCGACGTTCTGCGTGGTATTTGCCAGGGAAGTAGTTGTTTTTCGCTTATGGTCTACCAATTGTGTTTCAATTCATATTGATTCCTTTGTGAAGATGACTTTGTACCTTTATTTCTCATCTATTCCACTTCACTTGGCTTTTTTGTTCAACATACATGCCAGTCGGGCATTCAGCCTCTGAGATGGAATCTTATTTTCAGAATCTTATCGAGGTAGGGGAATGGTATGAAGTGTTTCTTTCTGTCAATAGGTACCGCCGATAAAAGTTACTTTTTCCGGCGTACCTAACGATGATGTACCTCGATGGATATATATATATATATATATATATAAATATATATATATATATATATATATATATATATACAAAGAAGACTACAATTATTTGATATATTCTGTTCTATTATATTAGAGAGACATCTTTCTGAACCGTTCCAAAATATGCCTATAGATTTTCATCAGATTTTGGGTACCAGTTAACAATGAAAACAATACAACAAGAATTTGTACTGCCAAAAAATCAAAATCGCAACCAGACTCAAAAGGGTGCAAAGCGAGTGCTGTTTTTTTTTTTTTTCCCCATAACAATCATATTTATGTTGATAAATTGTATCCTTGACGATGAAATGAAACAAATTACTTGTACTAGTTTCAGTCATAGTTGATATAGTGTATATGTATGAACGTAGTGTATACATATATACAGTATCGGAAATAATTACAGTATCGGAAATAATTTATCTGGGGTATAGACATAAATCTACAAGAGCCACAAGGAACGCAATGATATGATGATACCACATAAACAAGAGAGATGCACTGCTGTGCGCCCCTCCTGTTACCGCACCCGACACATTAACTGACCACGTGACAATGCGACAGAGCGCACAGCACACAACCGCAGAGAAAGTACAGATCGTTAAGTGGTACTTTGGGGGTAATTCTGTACAAGATACTAGAAATCTATTCATAGTGGCTTTTGCAGATAGACCTGTACCTACGAAAGCGACTGTCCTTTCAATTATTATTAAATTTCAGAATTTTGGGTATGTGGCAGCACATTGCAAAAAATGTTGTCCCACAAATCCACCACCGCATCCTAGACAAATACCCGAGGAACGGGAAATAAGAGGAACACAAGTGTGTGCATTCGCAGAAACGACACTCTATTCGAGTAGACAGATCGCCGACGAAGTGAATTTGAATGAAAGAAGTGTAAGGAATATTTTGAAGACAAACGGTTATTATTGTTTCAAAGTTAAGACCACACGAGAACTTCTGCCTGGAGACCATTTCAGACGCATGGAGTTTTGTGAAACGATGATCGAGAAATGCCATAGGCATTTCGTGTAAATGATGACTTTCTAAAAAAGGTGTTATTCACCGATGAATCGTCCTTCTCAATTCATCGAAAACACAACCCATCCGTAGTAAGTTATTGGTCTCGTAAAAATAAACATTTGAGTATTGCTGTGAGGACACAGTACCCAAGCAAATTAAATGTGTGGACGGGACTTTGAGGCTATCACGTCATAGGCCCATTTTTTATTGAAGGGAATTTAAATGCAGCAAAATATTTGGAACTTTTGCAAAATCAAATTATTCCTGCAATTCGCGCTCTTCCGATTCACTCCAACGACGTGTGGTTTCTACAAGATGGTTGATCTGCCCACCATGCAGGCACGGTGGTTACATTTTTGAATCAATTATTTCCCGATCGGTTTATTTGTACGCGAGGTACAATCAACTGGCCACCTGGATCACCAGATGTAGCACCTCACGATTCTTATTTCTGGGGCATGCTAAAATCGGAGGTATATCGGCATGAGTTCGAACGTGCCACCAATTTAGATGAACTGAGGGCAAAAATTATTCAGTTGTGTGCTCAGGTAACACCAGTTACCCTTGCGGCTACCAGAACAGAATTATACAATAGATTTGGCTATTGTTTGGCCCAAAATGGTGGATTGTTCGAACATTTAATGAAATAATTTCGTACACAAAATATTTAATTTGGTTTGTCTTTTCTTGTAAATATATTTTTTCTCTCAATTCAAGAAATACTTGTTTTTCTGTTGGAAATAAGTTTTTTGTTTCTATTGTCTTACAGAAATATCGTTTGCTTCTGTTTATCTTTGAGAATTTTCTTTTGTTTTCGCGGCCACCACGGCACCAAAGATATTTTGATCTACCTGTCGTACGACAGATTAAATTGAATCAATGATTCAGTTCAATTTGTTCGAATTATCTGATGTGAAATTATCGTCAATAATTCTTCCTCATTGTAGCGCACACATTCTCCCTACTGCTGCTGGTATGATACTGACGTCCTGGGCTGACCGCCCTGACTCTCCTATCTCTGTGTCGTGACGTCGATATCCCTCTCTCGAGCGAGTCGAGGAAATTGTAATGCTCTCTCAACATATAGCAAGCTTTCTTCACGCTCTCATGAAACCACCATACCCAAGATAAATACTTTCCGATACTGTAAATATGTTTAAATTTGTAAATTTTTTATTTTAAATTTTCAACTTTTTTGGTAGATTGGCTATATCACACAATAATGACTAGTAAATGTAACTTCAGTGATGCCTCTGTTCATTTACTCATATACTTCATTTAAATGCAGTAATTTTTTTTTTTAAATAAACATTATAATTATTATATATTATTTTGTTTGTCCAATATAACATTCAACACAATTATAAGAAATACTGTACAAAACGTTTCATTCTAGTGCACTTGGTGTCCTATCTTTACAGTTGTTTTCTGACTTAGAAAGCAAACCTATGAGTATCGGTCGATGAACATTATTTTATTTTTTGAGAAAGTCCATCCAGATATGGAAATTTGAGGTGATGAACTGTGGGATAGCTCCTTTTATGTCTGTTAGTTGAATTTTATTAATGATACTGTATATTACTATATTTGGGGAATTATTATTTCTTAATATATATCTTTATTCTAATCTCATTAGATATTGTCTCCCTTTTCACAAAAATTCCTAAGGGTTTGGCCAAAGAAATTTTAAGATCCAAATGGGTTACAATATCTGCTCATTCGGTTATTCCATGGGAGTTTTTTGTGAGGTTGATTGATTTCATTTTTGATTCTAGCTATTTTGTATTCACAAACAAAAAGAGGGTACAGCTATGGGCAATCCAGCCATCCCTGTTCTAGCAAACATTGTGGTGAATTATATGGTCACTAAAATATCCTCTTGGCTACCTTTTGACAACAAACTGTGATAACATATTACATACTAGTGCAAATAAACAATGGTTTATGCAAAGGCAGTGTCTGAGCGCAGGTGCTTGGGTTATGAGTACTGTTTCAATATGTTAAGATAATAGTTGTTTTGTAATATTCATATGCGAATGGTTTCTCTTGGTGCGTAAACAAAAAACTAGTATTGATACAAACAGTTAATGCTATAAATTACTTATGAATGATAAAATGTTAAATATGAAATCTAAGAAGTAAAGTATAAGATGTAAAATGTTAAAAGTGAAAGTGTAAAATATAAAATGTAAAGTGTAAAATGATGTAGATGTAGATAGATGAAGAAAGTAAAATCTTTAATGTAATGTGAAATGTTGATTGCTGAAAAATAAGTTTAAACATATTAAAAATCCATAGTTTTGAAGTATTGAGCTAGTTTGAAAAGTGGACATTATATATTTTAGTGGAAATTATAATAAGAACACAATACAATATTGAAATACAACGAAAAATCAGTCTCAGCGTATAATTCAGTTGGTAATTTTCAATGAATCGATCAGGAGATTAATATCAAACCTTGGTGTACTAAGTAGAAATTTTTTCGTTGCTTTGTGAAAAGAATATAGATTTCATTTCATCAGGGAGTTGATTGCAGAATACTGAAGATACATAGCAAAAACTTCTTTGATCTATTGTTTTTGTTTAAAATGATATCTTAACTTTTTTTCATTCTACAGATTACATTTATGGTCAATGAAAGGAACTTATGTTTTTCTATTGTTCTGGTACTGCTCCAAGAAAGAAGTTTTGGCAAATTTATCCAAGATTTTCTATAAAAAACAAATCTAATGGATATCGTTATGGTCTACTATAGATAATTTTCAGATTTTTTTATGATTTCGAGTTATTTCATGTAATCTGTAGAAGCGGTGCCCCAAGCAATGCTCATTTGTAGATACCCTTGAAATATTTGAATTTGAACAGAATTGATCTCAGTTCTGTATCGTGCTTAATGCGAATATTCCACCTCATATGTTTGTCAATATTTGATCTAAGGTATTTTACTTCATATGCTCTTTTCATTTCTATTTCTTCCCTGTTCTTCCGTATGACAAGTGATTCAAACTTTGGGAGATTATTAGCATAACAAGTAAAATGTAGAAACCATGTTTTGGAAAAGTTGATGGTGAGTATTTTGTGACTGAACGCGTCTATAATCATTTTCATATCTTGTTCGACTTTTTCTTTTAATTTTTCCCATGTTTCTCCTTGGTATAAGACGACTGTATCGTCCTCAAATCTCATTATAGAATCAGGGCTGTTTGGGGTGAGTATTTCGTTTAAATATATTATGAAGAGAATGGGTCCCAGAACTGTACCCTATGGAACACAATATTCGATAGTTTCTGTATTACTCAGTTTGTCGTTTATTTCGACGTGTTGTTCTCTATTCGACAGGTAGCTCTCCATCAAATCATGTGCTGTGCCTAATAAAGTGTGCCTAATAATTTCGAATGTTGAACTGTATCAAATGCTTTCGCAAGATGCAGAAGCACAGCCAATGCAGGTTTGCCATCCTATAGGCTTCTATAGAATCCTGATGTGAGTAGTTGAATTGCATCTTGTGTTGTATGTCCGGCTCTCAATTCAAACAGATAATATCTATTTTTTTTATGAAAAGCGTTCCATTTTTGATTTTACGACTTTTTCGAAAAAAATTGCCTAATTTGAATTTAATGTTATTGGGCGGTAGTTCAAAACTTTGGTTTTTTCTTTATTTTTATATAGAGGTTTGATGACTCCCACTTTGAAGGCTTTAGGACATTTCTCTATTTAAATGATTATATCAATAACCCAAGAGAGAGGACCTGCTATTTGGTCACGAATATTTTGTAGGGTTTCGACTGTTATTTTATCTATGCCAGAAGATTGCTTATTTTCAGGTTTCTGGTGATCCTATTCATTTCACTTTCGTCGACTGGGCTGAGAAAAATGTATAATGAGGTACGTTTCCTTTTAGGTAATGGAGTATGGAAAGTTAAATTTTTTCAGCATTTTTTTTCTCCAGAGAGGCATAATGACTGTTGAAGACATTCGTCATTTTCACATATTTATGAATGATATCTTTATTTTCATGATTTTTTTATATTAACGTCTTTTTTCTTGCAGCTATGTTCTTTCACTACCCTCCACATAACTTGACTATAAGTATTTCGATATTTTATATATTCTATTTTGGAAATCTGGTCATTTGGATTTTTTCTGGTATTCCGGTGAGTTGTTCCTTTCATTCACTGCTCTCACTAGGCTTTGAGTGATCCAGGATTTTTTTTTGTATTTCTTCATGGAGATATTTCAAACAAGTTCCAGGTACCTTCTGAGTTTTTCATAATTTATGATTTTTTTCATATTTCATTCGTGGGTAGTTTCTTTCTTTTCATCTACTTCTAGGTGTATTGTAGTTGCACGTAAATGGAGATACTGTAGATTTTGCTTCTAAGAATAGACTGAATAATAGACATCTGCCAAACAATCGAGAATTTTTAGAATAACTTTTTTTGCCAACCCTAGTTGAACTTCCTATAATTTCTTAGAGCGTGAACACATTTACAAATCAATCGATATCTCGGAAACTCAAGATAGGTTTAGGGACATATTGAGAACATAATGGAAACAAAACAGAATTATAAAGTGAATATAAAATTGATGACTGATAGCAGAAATTAACCACCCCAAACAAGTTACAATCCGACAGATCTTGAATAGCAGAGGAACCTAGTGTTTAACATACCTGAATTAGCACTAAATGATGTAGACATCACAGATGAGGATGTTCTGGAACATACTGAACACATAGGGGAGGCTGATTGTTGGCGACCAAAATTATTTGATCCTGATGGAGTACATGGATGATTAGCACTAAGTGATGTAGACATGACAGATAAGGATGATCTGGAACCCGATGGAGTACATGGATGGAGCATTTTTTTTTTTTGGTGGCGGTCATCGTCTAAGGAGTCAGAGCTAGAATCCTTATCATTCTGCACCAAGAATAATTTTCTATTCAAACTTCTCGTACTTGAATTTGAACATTAATTTCCCTTCAATGCATCTTGTAGCATATCATCAAAAGCTTCTCAGCTCTCTCATACGAGTCTGCAATAAACGAAAAAATCTCAGTAGTGTTGAGATTATTGGATCTCCAGTGAGGAGCAAGGAATCAAATGATACAATATATACACGCAATACGTATACTTGCAGAGAAAACTAAACTGACAAATTATTCTAACATTACAGTGACAGTCAAATCTACTATATACCGCATGTTCCAAATTACCTCACAACACCCTCTTTATTTGGGACAAGTCCTTGGCGAGATAAACTTGCACGAAATTTATCGCAATTCAGGGGTTTGGTAAATGAATCCGCTATCGCTATCGCTATCGATGTGCTTTGTTCGAGCCTGATGAGCACCGTTTTGAGCCAAGTTCTGAGCGCCCTGGTTATCAACATGGAGTGAAGTTGGCTGTTTCGCAGAAGCGGAAAATAGTTCACTAGCCAGGCCTTGGAGCCAGAGTGCTTCCTGTATCCGCGCTGACATGGCCATATACTCAGCCTCAGTAGTTGACAGAGCTATGGTAGGTTGACGCCTAGTGGCCCACGAGATAGGCGAGTTATTTTTCAGGAAGATGTAGCCGATGACACTGCGTCGCTCATCTTCGTCACTTGCCGAATCCGAGTCACTAAATCCGGTAATCTCAGTGATGTTTGTCACCCTATCACTGAATTCAAGTTTCCAATGAGCTGTCTTCTCGAGATAGCGCATGATACGCTTCACTGCTGTCCAATGTACCTTTCCTGGGTTTTGATGGAAGCGAGAAGCCGAGAAACTTGAGCGGCGAAAAGAAGACACCCAACTGCTTCTTGATAGGGGACAGTCCTTATCTTAAATTCTTTATCTGGAGTTTTTGGAGATTGTTCCTTAGAAAGCTTTCTATTTGGAGGGACCGGTGTTTCGCTAGGATTGCAATCAAGCATGTTGAACCTTTTCAACACATCTTCAATGTAAACTTGTTGGTCAATCCGAATTTTCTGATTAACTCGATCGCGCGTGATCCGGAATACTAGGACAGACTTTGCCTCCCCCATGTCGACCATCTTGAAACTGTTCATTAATAGTTTTTTTAAGGTCATCCTTCATCGATTTATCATTCGAAAATAACAAAAGATCGTTGACATACAGGGCCACTATCAATAATCTATTGTTGGAAATATGATAGTATGTGCAAGAATCGAATTTTGATTGTCTGAGCTTGCAATTTTTCAAACAACTATCAAGCTCAATATTCCAAACTCTACTTGCCTGTTGGAGGCCATATATACTCTTTTTCAGCATTCATACTTTATTTGAATTTTCGTAGAGTTCAGGTTGAAGCATGTAAATTTCCTCCGTGAGATCTCCCTGGAGGAAAGCTGTTACTGCATCCATCTGCTCTATTTCCAGGTTGTATTGCGCAGCTAAGACTAGAAGATATCTAATGGAACTGTATCGGATTACAGGAGAATACGTTTCTTCGTAATCTATACCTTTCTTCTGGCTTCTAACAACAAGTCGTGCTTTATATTGGGTTATTTTCCAGAAGCATTCTTCTTTATTTTGATAACCCATTTTGATTTCAAAGGTTTTTGGTCTGAAGGGAGATTCACCAATTCCCATGTGCCGTTGTCGATCTGGGCTTTATATTCACGATCCATCGACTTGAGCCAATTTTCTTCGTCTGGGCTTGCCAGCACTTCCTCAACAGAAGTTGGATTGCTGAAATTTTCAATAAAACCCGAATAACTCACATAATCATCGTGGGTCTGTGGTGGTCTTCTAATTCGGTCTCCTCTTCGAAGATGTTGTTCGGGAAGACTTGTTCTTTGCCTTGAAAGTATAAAATCTGGCTCAGACTGATCCTCTTCGAGGTTTGGGGGTTTTTCGCCAGAACTATCGTCACTTTCTTCATTAGAAGTAGGCGGTCCTGAATCTGACTCATGATCTGGCTCAGGTAAGAAAAACGTCCTACTTTCCTCAGAAGACTTTTCAAAAGTGAATTTCCTTTCTCGTACTCAGAGAAAATCACATCTCTCGAGACTATGACAGTTTTGGTTTCAGGATCGTACAACCTGTAAGCTTTGGAATGAAGACTGTATCCAACAAAAATACAGGGTCTCGACTTCGGATCCAGTTCTCTCCTTTGTGAATCAGGTATATGTGCATATACTTTGCAACCAAAAATGCGAACATGTGCTACAGTAGGCTTCAGTCCGGACCAGTCTTCTCGACACATGAAGTCAGGGATCGATTGAGTAGGTAAACCGTAGTATAGGCAGCATCAGCCCAAAAACTATTCGGAAGACCTGATTCGCTCAGGAGACATCGGGTACGTTCCATTATTGAACGATTGAGCCGCTCAGCCTTGCCATTTTGCGCAGGTGTATAAGGCACAGTGGTCTGATGCTCAATGCCAGTGGAATTAAGATAATCATAAAAATTTTGGGAACAATACTCTCCACCATTATCTGTTCTCAAAATCTGAATTTTTTGGCCGGTTTGATTTTTCACAAAATTTTTAAATTCGACGAAACGATCAAAAACTTGATCTTTTGTTTCAAGAAAGTAACAAAATGTCTTATGACTGGAATCGTCTAAGAATGTCAGCATATATTCCGAACCTGCCAGATAACAATCAACGGGACCCATAACATCAGAATGAATTATCTGAAGCAACCTGGATGTCTTGGTAGTACTTTCATTTGAAGATAATCGATGACTCTTACTGGTAGCACAGATTTCACATACAAATCCTTCGGGAATTTTCTCATGAAATTTCATGCCATGCACTAATCCATTTTTGAGCTTATTCAAATTGGGAAAATTCACATGACCCATACGTTTTTGCCATAATAAAGCATTTCCTAGCATATCAGAACGTGTCAGCATTGCATTTTCAGAGGGCCTGTCAATTTCAAAGAGGTTATTTTGCAAAGTGGCGGTTGCAATAATTTTTCCTTGAGCATTTATGATATGAGTTCCTTCTGAATTGAAATTGACTTCATTCCCTTTTGAACGATCTGACTCACAGAAAGAAGATTTACTTCAAATCAGGGACATAGAACACACTTTCGACGTTCACATTAAACGATTGATCAGAAACTCTTACAGGTAACTGGATATCACCAACACGGTTTGTTTCCATCTGCTGATCATTGGCAGTTGTGATGGTTGATTTAGACGATGTTTCCTCACTGATGAAGTTCGATTTATCCACGGTCAAATGAGCAGAACATCTGGAATCGAGAAACCAATCATTTCCAGTTGATTTGACATGAGCTGACAAAGCTAAGAACATCCTTAATTCTGATTTGTCACTCTTCTGCACGGATAACTATTTCTTGGAACTGTTCTCATCACAGTTTTTTGCAATATGTCCGGCGTACCTGTTACATTTGTAGCAACGTGGTCATTTGCCTGTTCCTTTGGAACCATTCCTGGTATATGAGGAACTGTCAGCAATGACATATTTACGTTCACGACTTCGATTGGTGCCTGAATCTGAACTATTTTTGTTTCCGTAGCCATACATCGCAGAACCTTTTCTGGACTCTTCAACACAAATGTCCTGCAATAATTCAGTTTTTATTGCATCAGCGGTAACTTTAATGCCAGAGCTTTCGATTCCCATTATCATGGGTTTATACTGATCTGGAAGATCGGCTAAAAAAATAGCGCCAACCCACTCGTCATATCAACTTTCATATCAATGTGATTGAGCTTGTAGGCGGTCTGAATGATCTTATTCACATATGCTTCGACACTTGGACAATCTTCAAAACGAGTACTGATTAAAGTTCGCAACAAACCTACTTTTCTCGTGAGACCGGTGTCCTCAAATGCTTTTGCAAAGTTTTCCCAAGCTTCTTTGGCGGTTTTTGTCTTCCGAACATGAATATACAGCATATGATCAATCAGTAAGTTTATGTTAAAACGAGCTTTCGTGTATTTTTTCTAATCATCTGACTCACCAGAAACACTTTCCCACAAATCCTGATCTTCGAGATAGGCTCTAATTCCGACTTTCCACGCGTGGTAATTTTCCCTCCCTTTCAGTTTCTCGATTGGAGGTAACTGATATGACATGTTTGATCAGGGATCGCAAGTTCACTACTTGGGGCCTTACTCCTGAGATTTTCTATATTTCAAGCACTTGAATCTGGGCCCGTAACCTGTTGAGATTATTGGATCTCCAGTGAGAAGCAGGGAATCCAATGATACAATATATACACGCAACACTTATACTTGCAGAGAAAACTAAACTGACAAATTATTCTAACATTACAGTGACAGTCAAATCTACTATATACCGCATGTTCCAAATTACTAGTAAGTAAGTAAGTAGTTGGTATTTTTCACATCAATAAATTATACATACCCGTTTTGAAGTGGATTTTATACACCTCATAGACTGACCATGACTTTTTGAATGAAGTTTGATTCTTCACAATCTCTTCAAATGTACATGTTTGCTGAGTCCTATTTGGCCAATAGCATTTTTAATCATTTTTATTGAGCCATATCAAAGGGACAATGGAAATTTCTCCAGATGTATCCTCAAGATTGGTACTCATAAACTCCACAACAGCAAACATGGTAGTTATTATTCCTTTAGATGCGAAAACATTATTGTGTTATGTCAATAAAATATATTCAATGTAGGTGTACTAGAACACACATATGATTTCTAGGACCAGCTAAGCTTATCATATAAAAAATAATGAAAGAAAAAAAGAGTTGAAAATAATCATGTGTATTCCTTATACCAATCGCGTTCTATGTATACAGGGTCTCTCTTCAATAATATAGTTAGACATACAGTAGCTGGATGGAAATATGACAAGGTACAAGGTATTGAAGTAAAATTAAAAAAAAAAAAAACAGGTGTTGTTATTCCGAATTTTCTCAATTTTTCTCATCAAATTTCGTAGCTAGTGTTAGTGGTGCAAGACGCATGGAACAAATCCGTCACAATTTCCAGGTTCTGACGGTAGGAGAAGTATGGAACATTTTCTCGACTAATTGTTACGCCCCTCTGACCAAATTTTATTTTCTTTCCTTTCTTATCATTTCTCAACAATGTTATGGAAATGAGGTTCCCTCAGTTCATCTCTCTAAGACCAGAGTGTCTATTTTCCGAGATATTTGAATTGGAAAAAGCAATGCACGGAGTTGAGGCATCACAGAGTGAGCAGACATGTTGAAAAATACCATGTATTGCAGTATTATAATTACAATATTACGATAGTTGAGAAAAAAATTAAAATTTGGGGTAATAATTATAGGTGAAAATATTCCTTACCTCGCCTACCGTGAGCCTCTTGATGAAGTTAAAGTTTTGTTTTCACGCTATTTGTATGCGTCTTGGACGACTCACACTGCCCTACAAATTTAGCGGAAAATAGTAATAGAGTAATTCTAAAATAACATCTGATGTTTATGAAATTGTCACCCCAATTCTCAGTGAATAGATTTATTTTTGGCTGAATCGTTATATTTTTTGTGAAATATTATCCAGTTAGCATTTGTCCAATTGAAAATGTATGTACGGTAGCCCACCGCACACGAGGTTTTTGGTCAGTTGATATCTTGAAAACTATTTGTACAAAGTTGTACGCCTTGTTCATTTCTTAAATTCATATATTCATAATTTCCAGTCATATTTGATGACATCAACTTCAAAATGTTGAAAATACAAATGTTGTTTTGAATTCTCTGTCCAATTATTTTTTTGCAAATTGAAGTCGGAATATTTTTTGTACATTGAGTCATGGTAGTGATGGATTTATTTAAAGACTTCAAGGATTATAATAACATTACTAAGTAGGTACTCAGTAATCTAGTACAAGTCACGGCTAGCTTCATCGAAATTCAATAATCCGTGTGCTAGGATACTCTCACAATTCCAAACTATTTTTGATGTCGTAATATACAGGGTGTCATATTCAACATTTTGAAGTTGATGTGATGTCAACAGAAAAAATACGAAGTAGCTAGTCTTTGAAAGGCGTCGGTTTAACTATTTATAATCTTGAAGTTTCAAAATCTTAGTTATAATAGTTTCCAAGATATCGACTGGCCAAAACCCCTGATGGGCCTACCAATAGCTGACTTGAAATTTGATACAACAACCAATTTGTTAAAATTGACAAAACTTTGAAAGGAATTGTTAGAAAACTGAAGAATGTAAAAGAAAAATGTTTCCGAAGTATTGGCATCAGCAGAAATATGATTTGTCTCCCGATGTTGATCCCAATTCTATATTAATGAGAATGTATCAGAGGAAATATAACAAATACTTTTTTAAAGGGAATTCTGACACATTTGCATAATATGTCACGAACCTTGGATGTAATACTGTTTTTTGAATGTAGGTTCGAGACGTTATAAATACCTAATTCGAATGAATTGATATGTTCAGTGTAAAAATTATAATAACAATGGATGAGACACCTTCCAGAACAATTTCCTGCCCATCCAGATAGTGAACAGTTTTAATTATACAAACTTCATGATGATTCAATAAGACACAATTATTGTTTCGTTTTGTAGATAGACAGTAATTGCAATCGGCTACAGTTGAATGATACCAATTTATTATCACAATCATAGATTTCATTGAGAATATTATTTGGCATTGGATATTTGTCAACATATTTTTTATTCCTTAACTGAGAACAGCATTCTATCCCTTCTACCCTCCTACATATTTGTTGTAGACAAAATTTATTTGAATTTACTCTACTTTTCAGTGACCCCAAATAATTCTCAAATGGAAAACAAGAATAACTATTGATATTTTCATAAGCCTGCACTTCATCACATAAATGAGTTGAATTATGAACATTATAGACGACAAAAACATTACCATATATTTTTGATGCATCAATAACAAATTTTTCCAGACATTGTTTAGCAATAATTTTTTAAAAAAAAAAGGAGAAATATGAAGCAATATAAAGTGGTGATATTTTTCTTTGTTCAAAATCATTACCATATATTTTTTATGCTTCAATAACAAATTTTTCCAGACAGTTTTTAGCAATATAATAATATTTTTTGATGAATGAAGAATCGCTCAAACTATGGACTGAAATATGAAGCAATATAAAGTGGTGATATTCCTCTTTGCTCAGAATATTTTTTAAAAGAATTGGTCCAGTATACAAGATAAATAAAATAATCAATAAAAAAACATTTTAAAAACAAGCTTTCATTTAAGTACCCTAAAAAGTACAAAATAATTGCTTTGGATGTGTGACGTAGGTTATTTCGTGAGTTTTAGATTCAAGAGCTTGTCGCGCGAAGTTTTCATTTCGAATACAGATGCGACAAGCTTTTGAATCTATAACTCACGGAATAACCTACGTCACACATCCACAGCAATTATTTTGTACTTTTTAGGGTATTTGAATAAAAGCTGGTTTTTAAAAGGTTTTTTTTTAATAATTATTTTATTTTGTGCTTCTTAGCAGATACCAATTTTGAATCGAATCGGACCAGAATTACAAAACTCGTTCGTCATCTTGGAGCCGCCATCTTGAATTTGTGAATTCATAATCTCCGACCCCGAAAACCCCCACATACCAATTTTGAATAGAATCGGACCATAATCACAGAAATCGTCGGACATCTTGAATCCGCCATTCTGATTTTATGCATTTCGCCAGAAAATTCATAATCGTCGACCCTGAAAACCCCCACATACCAATTTTGAATCGAATCGGATCATAAACACAAATCTCGTCCGCTATCTTGGAGCCGCCATTTTGTTTTTTTCTCTAACAAATGCATAATGCATTGTCACGGGAACTATGAATATCTGCCAAATTTCACGTTAATCGAAAAACTGGAAGTGAGTCCAATTTAACTTGCAAGATTTGACGATAAACATCAGTACAGGTGAAACTAAATAAAAGTTTGTGATGTAATAGTAAAAAAGAAATTCGGTAGCTTTCCACCTTCATATTTCTTTGAATGATCGAGGTTTCTGAGAAAACTCAGAAATCTGGAAATCTTTCACTATTTCATCAATTTCAAGTAACATTTTCTAGGAAAACTTATGAGGTTTTGGCCTTTGAAATAATTCAGTAACAATCGTTTTACTACTCCGAAAAAAATCAAATGCATTGGACCAAGAACAATTTGAGAAACCATTTAAGTACCAATTTCTAACAAAGGCGATTTTCCTTTCATATGATCATTATCACTTTCACCACCTAAAAAATCAGAACCTTTTCATCTTGTGTTGGTACTAGTTTTAATTCCCTGTTGAATTTTGTGTGACATTTTATTCAGTAGCCCAAAATAATGCATTTCCTCGTTGTTCAATTCAATTGTTGATGTTGCTGGGGGTGTTTTCAAAAGAGTCCGACTATCACGGGAAAGAAAATTCAAAAGTGGATGTAATAATTTTAATAATTTGGTTACTGAATTTGAAGGAATATTTTCTGATGCAGCCCAATACCGAGAAAAATGTTTTTAAATTTCCTCTTTGTTAATAATACCTTCTTCAATAATCTGTGAGTTATCATTGAATATTAAATTATTGGTTTCATTCACAATAATGCCTGAATGTTCAATGATTACTGAGGTATCTCTATTATTGGGAACACTAGCAGTAATTATTTCTGATACTTCAATATCTTCATGAAAGTTTCTTAAAGTCACATGTTCATTATAATTCTCAACTCTTATTGGCAAAAAAACTCTCATTTGGAAATTGATATTCAGGTTTATATATAATAAAATTTTGAAGAACCCCGCACGAAAACATATGGGAAATTGGTTCTTGGTTAAATTGGCTGAAATTTTATTATGTTATAGTAGGATGGGTCATTAGAAAAAAGTGTGAGTTCAAATATTTTGTGTGTTTAGTTTCTGAGTTCGTAAAATCGTCGTATTGGGGTAGGATTGACAAAGAAAAAAACTGTTTTTTTATTCGAAATTAGACAAAGTAAGGATGAAAATGAATTGATCGAAACTCATAAACATATTCAATTATAATCTTATTGATGATAGTATTAGGGTGTATACGGGGCATAGTCAAGAAAATCGTTATTCCGGATATTTTTTTCAGCACTATTTCAAAACCAACAAGTTGTATTTTGTTAAGATATCATATTTTCAGCCTATTGTAGTTCTGTTTCTTGATGACTCTCTCTGTTTGAAATATTTTTATTTTTTATTTTCGAGTATACCCCTATACCGAAAACAATTGACAGATCGTGTAAAAAGGAATTAATTGCTACTGCCCATTGAATGAAAGATAGGGTAATATTCTGATGAACTCAATTGTTCAATATTACCTTTCATTTAGATAAAGGGTGCGTTACATTTTTTTTAGGTCATTTATAATGTTTTTATTGAAAATCTAGAAAACTATCTCGTTAATTTGGACTATATTTTACTCACAATATTTTGAAAATGTTGACCATCATATACGATAGTATTATCAACTTTGTCTGTTGCGTTTCTAAGATAATTATTTTTGAAATTTACGGTATTACGATATATGGGGTTGCCTATCGATTTAACAAAATTTTATGGAACCAATTTCCCATATGTTTTCGTGCGGGGTTCTTTATTCAAGTAGGCTTCAGAACACCGTTGGATTTGCCTTCTGCTCAAAATCTTATTATTCATGTCAATTTAACACAATAAAAATATGGAAATGAACAATAATGTATTATCTCATGATCGACTCCACCTAAAAACAAGTGCCTTTATTTCTTAGGTCCAACAAAAATATGTGAATACAACTCGAACTGTTATGCCCTGACTACGGGGTGTTGTGAACTAACACACCACACCTGTAATACCAGACATTATTCGTTAGGTTGGAAAAACAGTATTAAGAGCAATCGACTGTCTGAAGAAGGTCGATACTGAAACTAGGTCTGGAGCGGCTCAGAACTGAGTTCATTTCTCTTGAATACCGGAACATGGGCTGTTTATTCAGGAAGTACTACCGTTCAGAAAGATTCGAACCAAACAATGATTTAATAAAATAATAATGCACCCATAAAAGTTAAGAATGTATATATATATTTAATAAAAATTGACACAATTCTATCAATCGTCTATGGACGTATGATAGGCAACAATATTCATACAATGAAAACGAATGTAGCGTATTGGCAGATCATTCTGCAGTTGGCTACACAATAGAAATAATTTTACTATAAGAACAATCTTGAAATCAATTGCTACAAACAGTTAACAATAATTCTCTTTTTGAGATCTTTGTAATCTTGAAACTATTGAGATACTTTATAACCACATACACATTTGGAAAGGTTGAGTTTTGCCATAAACATAAATACAGAAAAACAAACATGAGACTCACCCTGTTTAACACTTATTCACTGGAGTAGTTTTAAACGGCAATTAGATTTGAATTTATTATTACTGCGTTTTCTTCCGCGTCAATCGGTTAGTCTAATTAATTCGCCCGGTATATTCGTATGCAAGTTAAGGTTTTTCTAAGTGATCGTGAACCATTGAAACTGCGGAATCCCGTTGTATTATCTCTGTTTTGGAAGCTTTGACAATTTGTGGAAACTATACTGTTCACTCGTGTTTTTACTAGGAGCTTCAATACTTGATTTGAATCGGCTGAGTTTCTATGTTTGCTGAAGTTAACTACACTGATTGGGAAACTCTCAGTATTATTGTAAGATACTGTGATTCGACTGACTTTTATACCGCACTTTTGAGAATGACATGTTCTCCGAGATATTTTCGTCTAATAGAAGTGATTACTGAATGGGATACTGCTTTGAACTAACTTGAATTCTAACCTTACTTTGAGGTTACATGTTCTTTGTTTCACTGTAGAACACCGAATCGATTGTTGACATGAAACTCACGCTTTTATAAGATCTTCAACACGGGAGCTAGTAGGCGGGACTTAGGTTGTTGTGGGCAGATAACGAGGTGACTCGTAAAACTGATAAGGGCCTTGTTTTTCTAACCCGTTTTTGCTTATCTATGTTATAATTGGATACTATTTTACTGAATGACAGGTATTTATGATGGCTGTCGGGTAATCGCTAAAATAATGACCAACAAGTGTGTTTATGAATTTCAGAGGTGTCTAGTCCCGGTGATTCACGAGTCGTTATCGCTTCTTTTAACTGCTCTGCGTTTATCGACTTTGGACGTGTCAAATTTACGACGGTGTTTTGGTAATTATTTAAACTGACTTCCTTATCTCGCTGTGAATGTACCAAGTAGCAATCAATAATCTTTGTTTACTCTCCTAGATGAGTCATTTATGCATTCGGTATACAATGGTTACTTCTTGTTAATTATCTTTAAATGCATTTCTGTAATTACATGGCATAACATTTCGACCCAACCCTCTAAAAAAAATCTTTGACAAACTCAATTTTTTTTTTCGAATAACATCTCTTTCACCAACAATAAGCAAAAATGTTTTAACTTTCTGAAGTGTAATCCTATTCTAGCGACAAATTTTATAAGTCTTACTTTGACAATTACAATAGACTACTGTTTACATCTTCTAGAGGATAATTATACTCTATTACCAAAGTTATTAACCTCACTTCTCAGTTCTTAATTCTAATTTTCTTAAAAATAACATGCAAATAATCATGCAAACACACAATAAAGTCTCTTTCTTCCATGGGGTAATTTCCATACTGTAAGGGTATGTACTCGCCTTCTTCAACGAGGGGATTTTCTCACTTCTATTCCGGTGGGCATCAATTTGACTCTATCCGTTGGATCCTTTGGGAATTTTTCCTGCTACGCCGCTGGGTAAGGGTACGTATCAGCGGTACGGGACGATTTGTTCCTCATCTATCTTCTCTAGACATCTGGCTTTTTGGGATTGTAAGGCCTTCCATACGATTTCGGGTCAGTGAGCCGTGATAATTAGTCTGTATCGGAGCTAGACAGGTAACACAGCCCGTGTTTTCTGGTTCGGTGACAAGTGCATTCATTGGCATAATGTCGTAAATGGTATTCGGTTTCGGTGGTCAAACGGTGGTAATTCATTCGGTTAAAAATCTTCGTTCCTGGGACTCCTATTTGTGCGGTACCATTAACACAGGTGATTTGTTTTGTGAATGGTGTTTACTGAATTCTGTGCGGAGTGCTTGAACTCCAGCCATACTGTGAATTCGCAATGCTCTGGAATCTGCTGGTCTCATCATTTCGCTTCGCACGCTGGATTGTCCACTGCTATTGCCTTCCAGAGATATTTTCTTGGGCTTCAACATTCCAAATCCACGACATACTCATCAAAACCTTCCCTATATGCACGGTTAGTAAATTTTATCTTTATTTTTACTTAGGTACTGTACAATTTTAAACGTCGCGAAGTTCTAGTGGGAATATTCTACAAACACATTTTCCGAAAATCGTGATTATATTATTTATCTTTATTGTGTAACTCGGCGATACGATATTCTGTAACTGTTTTTATTTGCATTAATTTTCATAACATATCGCGTTTGTGGTTTTTATAGCCTGTAATCCGTACAGTGTTTCATTTCAGTTCTATCGACCATTCTTCGTTTTTTCTATGACCTGTAATGAACTATATCCGTCTCAAAATAGCTTTGCTTGAATATTCCGGGGAATTTACTGTCATTATTTTACATCAAAACACTTGATAAAATTGTCTCTATTCGCGTTTCACGTTTTGAGTTGATTCCCTTATATTTTTTTCAGTTTGTTCCCGTACTATGATCAATTAATTTATTCCGTTTTTCATTAAAGTATCGGTGGATTTCGTATTTTTATTCATTCCAATTTTTACAAGTTCATCGTAGCTATAAATATGCTTTGGCAAATTAACCTTCAGGGATTTTCCAATGTTTCTGCGTCTTTTTGCAGTCTGCTAAAGCTATAAAATTCACATACTATATATACGTTCCTACATTCTGGTGCATACTGAAAATTTTCTTGTTTATTGATATCTAAATGATTGAACCAAATTTTTCATGGGTGTCATTTGAACAGTGCCGCGTGTCATGGGTTGTGTGAGGGAATTTATTTTCAGAAATGCTTTCTTCATTTTCTTTGGACATTTCACTTGGCTGACATTTTTCTATATTTTCGGCATTAACTATTGGTAATTCATCTGGCATATTTTCTTGAGTTTGAACTAAAACTTGATCTAATTTTACCTCATTTTCTTGTGTCGCTTGTCTGCTGCTTTCATTCATATACTTGTTGAATCGATCAGCGTTTATTATTTGACTCTTTGTTTCTCCCACGGGTTGGATTTCAAAATTAACGTGCGATGTCTTTTTTAAATTAGATTTTCCTTTCTGTCTGGCTAAAGTTCTAATTCTTTTCACTTCGGGGTTTATTTCTTTCTTTACTTTCGTATCCATATTAAAATCTTCTACTTTACTTCGTTTTCTCGGGGTTAAAAATCCATTTTCTGCAATACTCAGTAATTTCGTATCTTCGGAGTTCACTATACTTTTTGCTTGAACTTTACATACATTCAAAAATCTGGGCGGTAGAATTTTGTCCTTAGGCAAGAAATTTTCATCCTTCTGATTTACGACTGTAGAAAAAATCTTATCTTTGGCGACTGTCATTCCTAGGTGCTTGGCAGATTCCAACTTCCTGGTGGATAGAGCATCCCCCTTGGGTGATTCGTATCTATCTCTCAAACTATCTTCCAATGATTTCCTATTTTCTACATCGATCACCTTCCTTCGATTCCTTGATGCATTAACTGTTGCAATTTCCGTTCTCCCTGAATATGTCTGGCTACTTTCGGGAATATTTTCACTTTCAAAAGCTTTCATACCAACTTTTTCCATTTTCTGACTATAATTTTCTTCATCCTCGCTGTAGTGCTGTATGGCAATGTTCCGTTACATCTCTCCGTTCTTTAGGCAGGAAATCTCGTCCTTACGTATGCATTCCCTTGTAAACTGTTTCATATCAACTTTTTCCATTTTCTGACTAAATTTCTTTCCATTTTCCATATGTGGCACTTTTCTACATGCATCTCTTCTATCTTTTCCTGGAGATGAAGTCACCATTAAATCCTCATCTCGTTGTCGCTTGTTTTGTTTTTCGCTTTTTCCAGCCGATTTTCCATATTCTTCAAAAACTGTTTTTTCTAAACCTGGTGTCACAATTAAATCACCTGTCCCTGATATCTCTATTCGATTCGAGTCTGCAAGTCTCGTTTCATGGCATGAAACTCTGTTTGAGAATACTTCGCGGATTGATTTGGGCGGGCCCTCCCTCTTCAATTCTAGTTTTTCTACAGAATTCATCCAACCGTTCATCATGATATTGACATCTCTCAATCGTTTTTCTACTTCTTCAAATCTCTTTTGCAACTTCCTCTGTTCGTCATCCCGATTCGTTTGGCATATGTGTTGGATTTTCTTCTTCAACTCGATACTTTCCCCTAATAAATACATTTGATTTTTGCTCCAATCAATTTGCACGTTATTTTTCGTAAAAAATCTAATCCCAGTGTTATTTCATACTACGTGATCATTTTCAACGATTAAGAATTCGTGTTCCAGAATTTCTCCTTCCTTTACTTTGATTGGCAATATAACCGAGCCAATACAATGAGTGAAATTTCCTTGTCCATTTCTGAGGTGATAAGGCAAACCATAATTTAATTTCATACCTCTAACAATATTAATATGAGCCACTGATACTTGAGATCTCATATCTATGGATATATGCCTCAAAATTCCTGCTACTTCCAAATTAATTACATTTTTCTGTTCATCGTCGATTAGTATATTTTCCTCTTGCCTCTCACTATTTAAATAGTTTTTTCCGCAGCCTTCATCTGAGGCTTGTTGAAAGCTGCCATTCCATTTAAATTCCTGTTATATTTTGACATTTTTCCATCTTTTTCCTTTATTGTCATTTCCATAACTATTTCCTGTTTGCTTTCTATATTTATTCTCCTAAAATTTCGATAACCATTTCCTGTATGTCCTCGTTCATTCCTGTGCCCCTGAGATCGAATCTATTTTCTTTCGAATTGTTAGAAAATTCTTTTCTATATTTATTCATTTTTCCATATTTTTTAAATCGTTTTTCCTTAGCGTAGTTGGAAAACCATTTTCCTGAATCATTTAATCTCTTATTTTGAACTCTATTTCTATTTGGACATCTATATGACATATGTCCGAATTCTTGACATGTTAGGCATACGCAATTTTTCATATAACAATTCCTGCTGTGTGACCTTTTCTGTTACAATGTGTGCACAATATTATATTCGCATTGAAAGTTCTAAAATTTCTGTTCGGTGTACTCGTAATTTGCTCAATTAATTCTTCTTTTTCTGCTAATTTGATGGCTTCTTCTAAACTGACAGGACTTTCAGATAACACTTTTTTCTAACAGGATCTAACAACCCAATTGCAAATTGTACCAATAAATCTTGCTCGTATTTTTGCTCTAATACATTGTCAATTCAATTATTTCCTGTGAGGTGCCTTATCTTTAATGCACATATTTTTAATCTTATGAAAAAATTCCTAACTGATTCATTCGTTTTCTGATAACAATTCAAAAATTCTTTTTGTTCTTCTCCAGGTACTTTCAATTTGCTAAACTGCTTCAATAATTCCTTTTTAATTAATTGCCAGTTGTCGGTATTTTGTAAACTATATTCTGCTTCAATAAATAATCTAGCGATGCCTTTCAGTTTTAATCTAACTATAGAACTCATTTGACTGTCTGTCCATTTTGCTACAGCTGCCAAATCCTCAATTTCACAAATAAAATCTTTGATTTCTGTGGTACCATTATAAAAAGGAATATTATCCAAAGTGATACTAATTTGCGGTTCATACCTAACCCTCGGCACTGTTGTCTGAGTTTCCATGATTTAATTATTTTGATAAAAATCTCCATTGATTGAAAATAAAACTTCAATTGCCTTTTCGAATACTTCCTGAGTTTTTGATCGGTATAAACGCTATATATATATTTATTTTCTCAATATCGTGCTTGCAAAATAACAACGATATTATACTAAACTATTTTCACAATTTTTCTACTCATTTACTTCTGTTCAAATTAGTCTTTTTTCCACTGACACTTATTTGGTTGTTGTGGGCAGATAACGAGGTGACTCGTAAAACTGATAAGGGCCTTGTTTTTCTAACCCGTTTTTGCTTATCTATGTTATAATTGGATACTATTTTACTGAATGACAGGTATTTATGATGGCTGTCGGGTAATCGCTAAAATAATGACCAACAAGTGTGTTTATGAATTTCAGAGGTGTCTAGTCCCGGTGATTCACGAGTCGTTATCGCTTCTTTTAACTGCTCTGCGTTTATCGACTTTGGACGTGTCAAATTTACGACGGTGTTTTGGTAATTATTTAAACTGACTTCCTTATCTCGCTGTGAATGTACCAAGTAGCAATCAATAATCTTTGTTTACTCTCCTAGATGAGTCATTTATGCATTCGGTATACAATGGTTACTTCTTGGTAATTATCTTTAAATGCATTTCTGTAATAACATGGCATAACAGAACTAGTATTTTATAGCCGAGATACAGGGTGTTGAAATTCATTTGAATTTCAATTATCTATGGAAACAAGAGCTTTCCTGCTAAAATATACCAATTTACCTTCAAATATTGATCGATATAATGTTACATTTTTCGAAGCCATCAAATATCAAATACGGGTGAATAATAAATAATTATTGTTATTGTGCCTTGGAATATTTTATAATACTGGGTTTCTGAGTAATCATACTAATGATAAACGAAAACAAAATAATATCAAAATATAAGTACCTACATCCAATACCGACTATTATAAAATATCATTGCTACCTAGGTACCAAAAATCAATGGAACCAGACAAAACTAAGATTTCACACTGAAATGAGTTAGTTCTGTGGAGACATATTATTTGTATTTTTTGTTTTGATGTGTCCTTTTACCAACATTCTGCATATTATGTATCAGACAATTATTATTAAGAAACATCACTTTCTTCTGAATAGTTTTTTATTAAATATTAGAGTAAATGTTCCATGTTCAGCAGAATAAACTAACCTCTTCAAAAAATTCAGCAACAGATGGCAGATGACTCCGTCTCGAGGTCAATGACACAAATTTCTCTTTCAAGTTACGTTTTCGTGTAAATTTTGGAAAAAGGCCAATTTTTTATGAAAGTAACAGTTTTTTTCATTTTGAAGTATTGAAAATGAGTGAGTGAAGATTGTTCTCATAGAAAAGACGAATTTTATACCAGAAATTTGTACTTAAACCTAGATTTAACATTCATAATGATTGCTATTTTGTGCTGCATGAATCCACACTAACTTTACATGATATTTGATGAGAGAGAGAAAGAGAGAGGGAGAGAGAGAGAGAGAGAACGAGAGAGAGAGGGAGAGAGAAATATACTTCATTGTCGAAGAAACAAATTCTTATTGACAAAGCTTATAGAATTAACTAAATACTAACAAATAAATAGCGATTCAAACACAGTTTCACAAATATGATATGAAGTTTAAAAATATTAGTAAGCACCTATATATGTAATAACAGATAATGTATAAGGTAACAAATTTAGTAATGTTCCTGCATAAATCCACACTGAACCATGCGTCGAAACGTTGATGGCGTTTCAATCATATATGCTCAACATCAAAAACATGTAATGTTTACAATTATATAACCAAAATCGATCGCAATGAAAATATTGGTGAATAAAAGATTTAATTGAAGAGTTTTTGGAGCAGTGTGCATGTAATGTAATAGCAGGAGTGAAAGTTTTTGTATTTCGTGCAAAATTAGTTTTATTTTGAAAATCGTAGCAGAGCGCTTTTGACTATATACTAGTCATCTTCAGTTCTTACCTGCAAGTAAGTAATACCTAGATGAATTTTTTATGGAATATTTTGACCATTGCAATGATGAAGATTTTGAGATTACTCACTCGTCAGGTTTACAAGAAGTCCATCAAAACTGTTCCCAGTTTGTATGAAAGGGGGGATAACAATAAGTACATATAACTGTTGAAACATTTCTTAAAATAACACTCATGTGTTATGAGTTGGTGTAATTCATTATTCCAAATTTAATTCCACATGGTTTAATGGAAGTCTTCTCCTTCTTCTTCCTGATTTTATGGCCCTTGCTCCCTCTTGGTGCATTCAGCCAGGTCATTTCGTGGGGCTACTACTTGGTCTGATTTCCATCATTTCGTAGCCCTTGTACTTCCACTTTTCTTTTTTTTTTTTAAAAGGTTCCCTTAAACTCCTCGACAAAACACCCAGGATGGGATAGAAATACAGTAAGGATTGATTTTTTTTCAATTTTTTTTTATTTTATTTTTTTATTATTATTTTTTAAATTACTATATGTTTATATATACAGTGTGACCCATTCAAAATGAAACCACCTTGGTAGAATACGATTTTTCAATCACTTTCAAAAAAAAATAATATTAGACATCAAAAACTGTATCTTGACACAAATTTTCATAACTTTAGTTTTATTTCCAAGGCACTCTATGGTTTTTTTTCTTCGTCGAAAAGGGACAAAAGTTTATTAGGCAATTTTTGTTCCAAAATTTGACTACACCACTGGATTCGTAGTCCTTATGAATGAAAACCATGAAAATATCATGGAAAAATATTGATTAACAACGAAGTTACAACAACTTTAATTTTAGAAACAAACTATTTGATTATAATTTTATTTAGATTATAGACATATTTGAAATATGGCAACACTGCCTATACAAAGTAGAACACCAGTGAATTTGTACAGCGAAAATCCAAAGTCAATAACTCATTCCGTTCTACAGTTATAACTCCTGAAAGTATGGTAATGTGAGCGATTTGTGGTGGAAGCGATTTTGAAATAAAAATCTGACTACGCCACTGGATTTGTAAATTATATTACCTTAAAATAACATATTTAAGTTTAGGTTATGAGTTTATTCGAAAATAACAGAAAATTATGAATTATTTTTCAAGTTATGCAGTCTTCTATAGCCGATAAAAACGAAATGAACCGAATCAAGTTTTATAGTATCAACATTATTTATTGAATAATAAAACAGAAAGCAGGACAAAAAATATTCCTTTTAAATTCTGCAAAACTCAATGAAAACAAGCTTTCAGAGAAGGTATAAATAATTTGAGGGAAGCTGAACTAATACATTAGGCATAGGTATTGTACTAAATCAATAGTAGGCTGTGATTTAGTACACCACAAATCGCTCACATTACCATACTTTCAGGAGTTATAACTGTAGAACGGAATGAGCTAACGACTTCGGATTCTTGCTGTACAAATTCACTGGTGTTCTACTTTGTATCAGCAGTGATGCCAGATTTTAAATATGTCTAAAATCTAAATAAAAATTATAATCAAATACTTTGTTTCCAAAATTTAAGTTGTTGTAACTTCGTTGTTAACCAATATTTTTTATGAAATTTTGATGGTTTCCATTCATAACGACTACAAATCCAGTGGTGTAGTCAAATTTGAAAACAAAAATTGCCTAATGAACTTTTACCGTTTTTGACAAAGAAAAAAACCATAGAGTGCCTTGGAAATGAAACTAAAGTTATGAAAATTTGTGTCAAAATACAGTTTTTGATGCTCAATATTGAAAAATATTTTTTGATATCGACTGAAAAATGCGTATTCCACAGGGATGGTTCCATTTCAAATGGGTCACACTGTATAATAATATTCTTGCTTTTTGTCCCCAATTTTGATTCATTTCCTCTTCCTCATTATTCTTATTATTTGTTTTAATTTTTTCAAAGATTTTTTATTTTACATCATTTTTACAATTTTGTATAGATATATAACATCTTCTTTCTCTCTTTTTTTTTTCTTAATATCTATTCTTATTATTTTATTATAATTCAAGAATTCCATTATTACATTACTAATCCTCGTACTATTATGTCTCAAAATTACAGGTAAATTGAACGGAGCTGGGACACCTTTATTGTTATTTCCCTATATAAATCGAACTGGGGTTTCTGAATAATGGGACATTTTTTTATTGACTATATATATATATGTTAGGAAGGACCAGTAATATATTTCAAATGTGAAAAAGAAATAATTTCTTGAAAAAACCACAAAAATAATAAATATTTAATAGTTATAGTTCATGAGATATTGTTTTTAAATTTTTTTTGAGATTATATTTCCTTTTGAAGCCTCAGTATAATATTCATGGGTAAATATATGCAAACACTATAATGCCATCATTTTCTTGCATTTTCAAAAGAGAATATAACATATAATTGTTTGAAATACAACAAAAAGTCTAGATTTACAAAATTATTCTGGATTAAATGTGATCAACAAAATTATAAGGTTGAAACATACAGTATATGAAATTGCATCTAACTAAAATAGCCAATGGGAGAACAAGAAACCTCTTGATGAAAATAGCCGATCAGGGAACAGAGATGGTTAGACAAAAGATTTGAAATTGTGGAAAAGTAAGAACAGAGAAACGTTAAAGATAATTATGATCGACTATTGTATTTAGTTTATAAGAAATGTAAAATATGTTAGTTGATAAGTTTTCTCAAATAACACCAAATTAGTGAAAGTGCGACAAGGAAGTGCGCAATTTTGAAAATTCAAATAAAATGACAAAACAGGAATGGTATCAAGGGGAAGAACAAACATAGCGATGAGGAGATTGAAAAAAAAATTACAAAAGAAGCTACGTACAAAAATTTGAGAGAAAGAAATTCAGGATTTTCATTAATGACAAGGTAGTTTTTCCTACAATGACAAACCAATTCAACCACTGGATGATTTCGACACAAAATAAATAAGGATAAAAGAAGATTACCTTTTTTTGTTCTCCACATGAAAACTTGTCCAAGCTGATTTCGAGGATTTTGGATGGTTCCTTTGCAATGGAGAGTTCCTGAGAGGAGTGGATGGAACAGGAATTCAGATTATGGCCAGGTTGAGCATCAGCGACATTTCAGCTCAAGGTATATAAACTCTTTCAGTGCACATCACAAACGGCATCACTTTACTAAATAACTCGTATATCTGAAGAACTTTATATAATTTGGTATTGAACTATATAAGAATTCTTTCAACTCAAAAGAAAAAAAGTGAGGTTATATTGACAATATCCTTCACTGTTTTTAATTTTTTTATGAAAATTTATCAATTGCTCATAGTTATAAGTTATCTATCGCAGGCCAGGTTAATATAAGTTTTCCTGAATGAAGGATTTTTTTTTTTATAATTTCTGGTTTACTTTCCACAATAATATGCTAATGTCTCACCGATAAACACTGAACTGAAATAGTTCGAATGACATCAAGACAGGCAGTGGCTCTGTTGCCAGTACCGACTCCTGAGGCGAAGGCGTTCCAACTAAGTTTAGTCGTGGTAAGCAAAGGAATGACAAAGAGTAAACATAATAAAAATCTCACATATATTCAATAAAAGTGTTATGGTATTGGGTGGGTGAAATAATTTTACAAAACATATAAATATAAATAGAAATTATTACATTCTACCCAATCATAACAAATTGACATCGAAAGTAAGGGCAAAATAACTATCATTATTTCATTACAATTTTACAACCAACGTAAAGGCAAATATATGTTATAACAATTGGCAGCAACGTGGCGAGAAAACAGTAACGTTAGCTGGCAATTATTATTTCATAACAATTTGGCAAAATTAGTAATCAACATAGCATAACAATTGGCTTCCCAACGCAGAGAGAAAATAATTATCATATCAAAATTGAAAACAAAAAAAAATTTTTCGAAATCAAAAATATTTATGAAGGGCGAAAATATTTGTAAGCATAATAATAATAAATTGAATATAATTAATTAAATTATCTTACTATTTCATAACAATTTGCGTCCCTACGTGTAAGGCTAAATATTGGTGAATAAAAAATGGATTTGAGAGATGGTAAGAAAGTTGGCTTGGAAGAAGGTGCAGAAGGTAGGTAGAAAGGCGATCAGGAACAAGGAGAGAGAAGTAATGTGAGAGGGAGTGAAATAAAATGTGAAAGTACAGAAATGGAGAGTCAGCTTCAAAAATTCATGGATTTCATGAAACATGGAATAAATGAAATGGAAGAAAATTCAGCAAGTATGAGAAATGAAATGAATGAAAATTCAGCAAGTATGAAAAATGAAGTGAAAGAAATTCAGCAAGAATGAATGAAAATTCAGCATGTATGAAAAATTATATGAAAGAAAATTCAGCAAGAATGAATGAAAATTCAGCAAGAATGGAAGAGAAAATAGAAAAATGAATGATGGAATGAAAAAAAAAAAAAAAAAAAAAAAAAGGAAAAATTGAGGAAAAAAAAAGAAAAAAAGAAGGAAAGAATGGAAAGTAAATTGCAGTTAAAATTAGTTGAAAGTAAAAAGTAATTTTTAGAAATGCATAAACAATTAGAAACTAAAATAGGACAACGAAATGAGGAATTTTATGTGGCAATAACACAAGAAGTATCCACTATAAATAATCCTGTAGAAAGGCAGGATGAAAAAATAAAAGACATGAAATTAGATATGAATAGTAAACAAGAAAGAGTTGAAAATGGAATAAGTGCCCTCGATGAAGAAGTAGAAAAACAACATGTCAATGTTACGAATGATTTCTGGTGAGTACTCTCTTTTGGAAAACATTCTTCATTGCCTCATTCATCTTTATGAGTTCTTAATCAAGACTGGAATAGAAAATCAAATTACTATCTGAATGAAAATGCAAATTATCAATTTCAGATTTTTTCTTTTGAGTTGGGGCCTTTTCAGAATATCTATCAGATGTGGTCCAATGTCCAGCGTGGCTTTAGCCGGGAAAGTAGTTGTTTTCTGTTAGACATTCACAAAAAAATAACTTCATTTTAATTGTGGATTTTTCAATTAACAGAAAAATATTTCTATCAATATTTAATTGAGAATGTTTCCCTTTTAAACATAAAGATACTAATTGAAAAAAATAATAATTGTAGAGAGTGAAATAACTAGAAAAGTAGAAGAAAAAATGAAAATATATGACAGAAACATGGCAAAAATGGATCTTGAAATGCAAGAAAGTGACAAAAATTATAAAATAATTATAATAAAAATGAATGACATGTACGTGGCTAACAAAAAATTTGAGTTGCAAAAAGGGAACATAAATGAAAAAATAATAGTAATGCAAATCGATGACATTTACAGGGCGAATAGAATTTTTGAAATGAAAGAAAGTAATACAAATGATGAAATAATAATAATAATGGATAGTAAAATGGAAAACAATTCGAACAAATTTAAATATAAAAAAGAAATAGTTCAAAATATTGGAATGAAATTTCTATTGAAAAATTTTGAAATAAAATATAAAGAAACAAGCAAGTTATGAAGGAAGCAAATAATAAGAGACAAATTAGGTAATAATAAATTATAGGTTAACAAATTTAATAGGTAAGTTAGGGAATGAAAAAGGAAAGAAAGGAAAAAAATATATTTTATAGATAGCTATGATTTCAGAAATACTTGAATAAAATAAAATAAAATGGAAAATAAACTTAAATATCAAAGAGAGAAAATAACAGAGGAAACAAAGAAAACAATAATATTGAATAACAATGAAAAATACTGAAAAACAGAAAAGTTGATACAATTATTGGTATAGATCAGACAGAAGAAGTGAAACTTCAAAATATATTATGAAGGAAAAATATAGAAATGGATAATAAACAATGTGAATTTTAAAGAAAAATGAAAAGAAATGAAGATAAAAATATTTTGTGTATAAAAAGAATGCATTTGAGAAATGAAAGTGGAAATGATAAAAACAATAATACTAAAGAATTTTAAAAAATGATAATGATGATGATGATAATAAGGGTATAAATAAAATAAAGGTATATTGATGAATTATAAATGAATATAATAAGTTAATGATGTATGAATAATGAAAAAAAAAGAGTATGTAACAAAATAAAAGTTAAAATTTGAGAGATTCAGATTAAAAATATATCCAATTCAATATAAATATACACAACATTAAAAGGAAATGATAGAAAACACAATAGAACAAAGTATAATTCAAAGGAGTACCTACCAATAATGATAAAAATCTGATCGATAATAAAAATTATGTTCTGTAAATAATAGTTATCGTTGAAAAACTCGTTTACTTGAACTGGTAGGAAATCCAGCATAGGTAGTTTCCTGAAATTAGAAAAATAGTATTAATAAATGTAGAGACAATAACTGTAAATGAATAAATTGATATTCAAGATTTTCTAACTAGTGGAAAGGTATTGAATATAAATTTAGGAATGTTGTTATGTTAGGAAGGACCAGTAATATATTTGAAATGTGAAAAAGAAATACTTTCTCAAAAAAACCACAAAAATAATAAATATTTGTTAGTTATAGTTCATGAGATATTGTTTTTACATTTTTTTTTAAATTATATTTCCTTTATGAAGCCTCTGTATAATATTGATAGGTAAATATATGCAAATACTATAATGCAATCATTTTATTGCATTTTCAAAAAAGATTATAACACATAATTGTTTGAAATACAACAAAAAGTCTAGATTCACAAAATTATTCTGGATTAAATGTGATCAACAAAATTATAAGGTTGAAACATACAGTACCTATATGAAATTGCATCTAACTAAAATAGCCAATGGGAGAACAAAAAACCTCTTGATGAAAATAGCCAAACAGGGAACAGAGATGGTTAGATAAAAGATTTGAAATTGTGGAAAAGTAAGAACAGAGAAACGTCAAAGATAATTATGATCAACTATTGTATTTAGTTTATAAGAAATATAAAATATGTTAGTAGATAAGTTTTCTCAAATAACACCAAATTAGTGAAAGTGCGACAAGGAAGTGCGCGATTTTCAGAATTCGAATAGAATGACAAAACAGGAATGGTATCCAGGGAAAAAGCGAACAAAGCGATGAGGAGATTGAAAAAAAAATTAGAGAAGAAGCTACGTACAAAATTTGAGAGAAAGAAACTCAGGATTTTCATTAATGACAAGGTAGTTTTTCCTACAATAACAAACCAATTCAACCACTGGATAATTTCGACACAAAATAAATAAGGATAAAAAAAGATTACCTTTTTTTGTTCTCCACATGAAAACTTGTCCAAGCTGATTTCGGGGATTTTGGATGGTTCCTTTGCAATGGAGACTTCCTGAGAGGAGTGGATGGAACAGGAATTCAGATTATGGCCAGGTAAAGCATCAGCGACATTCCAGCTCCAGGTATAAACTCTTTTAGTGCACATCACAAACTGAATCACTTTACTAAATAACTCGTATATCTGAAGAACTTTATATTATTTGGTTTTGAACTATATAAGAATTCTTCCAACTCAAAAAAAAAGTGAGGTTATATTGACAATATCCATCACTGTTTCTCATTATTTTATGAAAATTTGACAATTGCTCATAGTTATGAGTTATCTATCGCAGGCCAGGTTAATATAAGTTTCCCTGAATAAAGAAAATACTTGTTTTTTATAATTTCTGGTTTACTTTCCACAATGATATGCTAATATCTCACCGATAAACACTTAACTGAAATAGTTCGAATGACATCAAGACAGGCAGTGGCTCTGTTGCCAGTACCGACTCCTGAGGCGAAGGCGTTCCAACTGAGTTTAGTCGTGGTAAGAAAAGGAATTACAAAGAGTAAAAAAAATAAAAAATTCACATATATTCAATAAAAGTGTTATGGTATCAAAAGTAGGGGCAAAATAACTATCATTATTCCATTTCAATTTCACAACCAACGTAAAGGCAAATAAATGTAATAACAATTGGCAGCAACGTGCCGAGAAAACAGTAACGTTAGCTGGCAATTATTATTTCACAACAATTTGGCAAAATTAGTAATTAACATATCATAACAATTGGCTTTCCAACGCGGAGAGAAAATAATTATAATATCAAAATTGAAAACAAAAAAAAATATTTTTCGAAATCAAAAATATTTATACAGGGCGAAAATATTTGTAAGCATAATAATGATAAATTAAATTATCTTACTATTCCGTAACAATAGATATATATATATATATATATATATATATATATATATATATATTATTAATTTATATTTCAAGAGTTTCTTGTTTTTCTTTAATAATATTCTTGCTTTTTTTCCCCCAATTTCAATTCATTCTTACTTCCTCAATATTCTTATTATTTTTTTTTTCTTAAGATTTTTTATTTTACCTTATTTTTACAATTTTGTATAGATATATAACATTTTCTTCCTCTCTCTCTTTTTTTTAATATCTTTTATTATTATAATTTAATTTTATTATAATTCAAGAATTTCATTATTTCATTACTAATCCTCGTACTATTATGTCTCAAAATTACAGGTAAATTGAACGGAGCTGGGACACCTTTATTGATTATTTCCCTATATAAATCAAACTGAGGTGACTGGTTAATGGGACATTAAAAAAATATGTGTTCTAGAGTTTCTTCCCTACCACACTCACAATTTGGATTTTTTTTTATTCCTATTCGGAATAAATGTTGATAATTTATACAATGTCCTGTTTTCATTTTTATGGTCGTTGTGATGTGTCTTCTATCCATAAAGGCGTATCTTTCATACCATGTTTCAATTGGATAAGTTTAATGTATTTTCCCATGAGTTTTTCCTTCATTTTGTATATCTTTTTTCCATGTTTTATAATATTTCCCTAATATTTTACTTTTTATTATAGTATGATCGAATTTTTCTCCACTTTAATGTCCATGGGTACCCTCAATATTGTCCCAGTTTTTGCTAGTATATCAACTTGTTCGTTTTCCACTATGTTAGAATGTTCTGGCAAATTCAAATACAATCCCATTAATTTTTGCTAAAAAACTCATTTGTTTAATTTCAAGAGTTATGTTATCACTGTTGGCTTCCCTTTTATTTCCCCTTATTTTATCTGAAGCCCTTTTTTAATCTGTTAATATTAAATTTTCCTCCAAATTTTTCTCTAGACATACTGTCATTCCTTTATGTATCGCTATCTTTTCTGCATCGCATATATTTGTGATATCATGTAACCTTGACATGAATGAATATTCCCCATTGTTCATCATTACTGCAAACCCCTTTTTACCATCTTTTCTTGACCCATCTGTATATACTAAATTATACTCATTCTGATATTTCTCTATTACACTTTGAAATTTTATTTTATTTCCTAAATCATTCTTTTCCAACTTCAAATATATTACCTCAGGTTGATGCATATATACTTGATATTCAATACTACAAAAAGTATTCTTCCGCTTCAACTAAATAAGGCTTATTATTATTTTTGCCGTATTCCTTCCCTGTTTTAACTATTTGTCTTGAACTTTCTAATACTTTTATTATCGGTGAATTATTATGGTATATTCTTTCAATTATGAACTTACTTGTACTATAGTTGGTGAAATTGAAATTCTGAATTGTCAGTAATTCTACATTCTAATGTTACATTAATTTTTCAGATACCATGAACACCATTATTTTCTATTTTTATTAATTCCTGTACTTCGAGAATATTCACATTCTGAATTATTCTCATGTACCCAATCATGTAATTCAACTTTTCTAACACTGCACATTCGATTTTTTTTTCTTAATTTTCTGGTGGTGGTGTCATCTATTTATTGGTGACCTCTGACTGAATACTTTTTTTTGTTACATATACATGCATACTTGTGTGTTTATATTATATACTATCAATTACATTTATGTTCATATACTTAATTTCATTAAACTATAATCATGTTGGATTTTTTTGATAGCCTGGAACAATACGAAGAAAGGGATACAATAGTCTGTGACATTGGTGAGAGTAAACATGTGTTAGGCGATGGAAATCAATTGAATATCCTTCACTTCAATATCCGAAGTCTGAGAAAGAACTTTGATGAACTTCTTCTTTATATTCAGTCATTCAATAATGCTAACATCGGTGTAAAAGTCCTATCTGAAACTTGGTTATTGGATGATATTCGCACTTTTTATCTTCCCAATTTTGATATTATATGACTCACATTTTAACCAAAATGATGGCTTGATCCTGTTTATAAGGAAGGACATCAACTACAATGCATCTATCAAACGCCTATCTGAAACTAACCTAGTTCAATTATCCTTCGAACTAAATAACCTATCTTTCCTTCTGATAGCCTCTTACAGACCCCCCTCCACCAACGTGGATCTATATCTAACGGAATTCGAAGATTATCTCTCCTCGCTAGATACTCATCATGATATAAATATCTTTTGCGGGGATATAAATATAAATACTCTAAACCTTGCAGATAGGAATGTCATTAATTATACCTGTATATTAGCAGAATTGGGATTTTTCCCTTATATCAATAAACCAACAAGAGTAACAGATAGTACCTCCAGCTTGATTGACCATATCTACGTCAAGATGCAAAATGCAAATGCTCATAACGATACAAGAATCAGATCATATATCTTTAAAACCGACATAACTGATCACTACACACTTATGCTGTCCGTCCATCTGGATTCTCCAATAAAGGTGACTGAACTTTCCGATATAATTAAAAAAAAATCTACCAATCATAATAAACTCCATAAGTTATTGAAAAGAGAAAACTGGGCGGAAATCTATCAGTCGGTTGAACCAGAAACAGCATATAATTTGTTCATTGGAAAAATATCTCATTATATCGACGTTAGTACAATAACGAAAGTAATTCACTTGAACAATGATAGTACAAAGCTTAAACCTTGGATGACTACTGGTTTGCTGACTTCCATACGACACAGAGATCGTCTGAAACAAAAATTTATAAAATCAAAAAGTCCCGAATCTAAATCTGAATATAAAATATATCGCAACTTCTTATCCAACCTCCTGAGGACCACAAAAAATCAATATTACAGGAACCAAATCGAAGTGACACAGAACAACTCAAAAAAAATATGGGAGTGTATCGGTGAAATTACGCATAACAAAAAATCTCCAGGCTCATACACCTTCAATATCCATGATGATGAAAATAAAAAACTAAACACGGATAAAAAAACTGCAGATCACTTCAATAAGTTCTTTTCCAATATAGGTACAACAATGGCAGGAAAAATATAAATCCGATCAATCTGCCCCAGAAAGAAAGGTGAACATCAAAGATTCGCTAATCTTACACCCTGTAACGAAAACCGAATTGGTCAACGTTATATCGTCTCTAAAAAATAATACCTCATCGGGACCCAATGAAATTTCTGTGTATCTTATAAAAAAATTTCATACATTTTTTGTTGAACCATTGTGTTTTATTTTGAACTTGATTTTTAGCCGTGGAATAGTGCCTTCCCGATTCAAGGAGTCAAAAACAACACCAATATTTAAAAGTAGTGACAAAAAAAAGCTACCAATTATAGGCCAATAACTGTAATAAACAATTTTGCAAAAATTTTTGAAAAATGTTTAAAGTCCAGACTACTCCATTTTTGTACTAAAAATAATATTCTGTCGGATAACCAATTTGGATTCAGGGAAAACCTCTCTACTGAAACAGCGGTATTTCAATTAACAAACTCGGTATTTGATTGTTTTCAAAATCAACAAAAATGCTTGACAGTATTCTTAGACCTGGCTAAGGCTTTTGATACTGTCAATCATGAAATACTTTTCAATCGTCTGGAGTGCAGTGGAATTAGGGGCGTGTCATTGGATATACTGAAAGATTATCTCTCGAAAAGAATGCAGGTAGTTAAAGTGAATACTTCTTTAAGTGATCCATTACCAGTCACCATGGGAGTTCCACAGGGGACAGTCTTGGGCCCTATCCTTTTCTTGTTGTATATAAACAGTATTTTCTCTATTGAACAACTTGATGGCAACTTAATATCTTATGCTGATGACACCGCTGTGTCCTTTGTAGGTAACACCTGGGATGAAGCATACGATAAAGCTGGAAAGGGAATGGCATTAATTTCTAGCTGGCTCAGTAATAGTTTACTAAGCCTCAATATCGAAAAAACCAAATTCATGGCATTCTCTTCGACGGCCAAAGATCAACCCACTCTTCAGACCCTACATATCCATAATTTCAACTGTGATGCATCCGCTAATTGTCAATGCCCCTCCGTAACAAAAACTCAATCGATAAAATACCTGGGTGTTATGGTAGATCAATTTCTGCGCTGGAATGAGCATATCACATACACTACAAAAAGACTTCGTAAATTGATTTACAAATTTTACCAACTCAGGAATATTCTGAATAAAAAAACTCTCATGATGATCTATAGCGCACTATCAGAATCCATTATTCGTTACTGTATTATTGCTTGGGGGGGAACATTCAAAACTACATTGTGGAATCTGGAGACAGTCCAAAATACATTACTTAAAATCTTATTGAAGAAAAATAAAAGATTCTCCACCACGAAATTGTACGAAGAAGCAGATGTCTTCAATGTGAAGAAGCTTTATATTTATCATTGTCTCCTGTGGATTATGAACACACCCTTGAATTTTAAAACACACCGGCATAACACCCGCCTTAACACAAACCAGAACATTGATGTTCCCTTTGTTAGACTTCGGCATAATCAGAGATTTGTAACATATATTGGACCCAAACTTTATAATCAATTACCCTCTGAATTGAATTACTAGTATCAAAAAAATTAAACCAAAATTGAAATTTTTTATGAAGAATAGTTTTGATTACTTAAATGCTATACTGGAAAACATTCAATGGCCACACATGTTTGCTCTCGACGAACTAGCCTAAATTTTCTATCAAATGAATTATATCCATATAATGAGAACGATGATGCCACAACACAAGCTTGCTTAGATGGCATCTCCTTCTCTATAAACGTGTATCCCCGGCTGCTATATTATGTTTGTGACTAATATTACGTTTAGGCTACTCGATTATATTATATTTATAACGGATTCATTTTCTATTGTGCTCTGTCATATATTAACTGAATAAAAAAAAAATTACCTACTTACTTGCTAATATTTTCCTTCTGTACTCTAGTTCAATTTCTCCCGTTTCAGCCAACAACGCATCAATCGGAGTTAATCTCATACATTCAGAAATTATCCTCAGAGCTTGATATTGTACTTCAATAATTTTATTTATGTTTCTCATAGAACATGGTTTGATTAAAATTGTTCCAAATTCAAGATGTGCTTTTATTATCCCATTATCAATCATTAGCATGCTACTGGGATCCGCTCCCCACCACATTCTACAAAAACACTTTATAACATTCATTCTTTCATTAGCTCCATTTGTTATATTACTAATATGTAAGTCCCAACTCAAATTTAGGGTATTCATCACCCCCAAGTAATTTACTTTTTTTTCCCCTCAATTTGATCATTTCCTATCTCAATTATCCCCTTTTTATTCAGTTCCTTCCTTTTTTTAAACCAGATGGTTTCACATTTTCCTATGGATAAATCAAAACCATGTTCTTCCATCCATTTATTGATCAATCTCAGATTTGTATTAATTTTTTTCGTCATATCTCCAATATGTTTTCCCTTTGTGACAATAAAATATCATCCGCATAGGAAATCATGTCGATATCCTCTGTTACTATATCAAATAAAGATCTTGTGAAAATAATTGGGCTCAAGATATGTTGAAAATAATTGGGCTCAAGGAAGATCCCTGTACCAATCTTTTGGTTGTTACTCCCGGTCCATGCATATTTACCTCTTCATCCTTTATGTAATTTTGCCTGTTATTTAATATATTGAATTTTACGTTAACCTATACCATATTCTACCAAGAATCCATATAATTTGTTGATATTTACATTACCATATGCTGACTTTATATCTGAAAATACTGCAACCACCGTTTGATTATTACTAAAAGCAATTGTACATTGGCTACTAAAAAGCTACAGAATCTAAGGTTCCTTTTCCTTTCCTAAAACCCATTTGATAATTTGACAAGATTTTTCTGTTTCAATTTCTCAATCTACCCAATTTTTAATCATTTTTTCTGAGATTTTTAATCCACTACATGCTACCGCAATTGGTCTATAGTTCATATGATCTTCGGGGTTTTTACTTCTTTTTCAAACACCCAAAATAATATATTCCTTCCATTTCCTGGGTAATTCTCCCCCTTTCAAAATTTTGTTATATGTATATATATATATATATATATATATATATATATATATATAACAATTTTTGTATTGCTATATCTAGCTATATCTTGCCAGTATTTCTTTTGATATGTATATTGGCAATTTATTTTGTGCTTGTATATTACTCCTATCCGAAAATTTTCTCATGATTTCCCATACGTATGAAATACTTACCTCTCTGTTAGAGTGGAACAAAAATATTGAAAACCCATCTTCTGTTTTCTCCTTAATATTTTTTTCGTTTGTGCTATTATTTTTTTTTGCATGAATATAATTCCCTAAATTCGTGTTATTTTTAATAATCCTTATCGCCATTTTTCGTTCTATAACCTTTTGCTTACATTCTTCATCCCACCATGGATGGTTCCTTTTTTTGCATGTTTAACTTCTTGGTATTGAAATTTCCGCACCCTCATTCATTACTTTTATTATATCATCATACTCATAATCATCCTCTTCTTTCATATTATTGTTAATATAATTGGAATATACATTCCATTCCGCCTTTCTGTTGTTCTCATTCTTATTTATAATTTTAATTTCTGTATTATTCACCCTACATATCGTTGGAAAGTGATCACTGCTTCCACAGTCTTCCATTATCTCCCAGTCACATTTTAAACCTAATTCACTTGTAACTATTGTTAGATCTAGAATACCTGGATTTTCATTGGGAGTATTGAATCTTGTTGGCATCCCATCATCCATTATAATCAAATTTTTGCTATCTAAAATATTTTTAAAATTTTTCACGTTTCTATTTTCTCCCGTACTACCCCACATCGGATTGTGAGCATTCAGATCTCCCATCTATATTATTTCTCCATTTGATTTCCCTATCATTTTTTCTATTTTCCCCACTGGTGATAAATTGTTTGGTGGATAATACATATTAATTATATCAACTCCATTTATTTTAATAATGATTATTTGACATTTCTCATCCAATACATTTTCCTCTGAATAATACAATTATATTTGATATTATACCTTATAAGTGTGGCTATTTCCCCAAACCCATCTTCTCTATCTTCCCTTACATTCTTGTAATATTTTACATTGAAATGTACATCTTTTCTCAACCAAGTCTCATTTATAATTACAACATCCGGTTTTTGTTTTTCAATTGACTTGATCAAATTATCCCGATTACTTTTGATACTTCGTATGTTTCATTGTAAATTTTTTTAATCTGTCATCTGCAAACTACCACTCCCCTGTTGAGTCATAGTCCCTAACTCTATCTTAACCTATAATCGTTTCAAAACTATCTATAATTTCAATTTTCATATCATTTGAAGTGTCGGCAAACTTGGAACGAAAGTCCCTTATCTTATTTTCTACATCACAAATATCTTTAGAGCGACTTTGCTCTCCAATTGTAGGTCTTACTGTTCTTTATCTCTCATGGTCTTCAGATGTACCACAGTTATATCCTCGCTCCTGTATTACTTTGATACATTCTTCCATTTGGCTGTAATATGCCCCATTTTGTCATATGCCCTATTTTGTCATACCCCTGTCCCCTCCTACTGTTTATTTTTTCCTTTGTTTCTGAGTCTTTCAATACATTGCTTAATGTTTTTTTTATTATTTTCATTATTTGAATTATATACATCTTTTCTTTGCTCTATATTTATAACGTCCTCTGTTCCTTTATTTCTAACTCTTGATTCAGGGAAATCTCTTTCCCCCAATATAATCCCCTCCTCTTTAGGAAAATTTAAGCTTGCTTCATAGAAACTCACATTATCAAAAGCCATCCTTTCTCTTATGTTTTTCTGCCTCAGGTATTCTTTACAAATACGGTCATTGGATTCATGTGTTGAGCTCTTGCAATGATAACATTTAATTGTTTCACATATTTCATAGTGTTTCTGCGTTTCGTGGTGTTCCCCACAACTCATGCATTTTGTCCCCTACACCATTTTTTAACATGTCCAAATAATAAGCATTCAAAACATTGGTTCACCGGTGGAACATAGGGAGTTATCAAATGCGTCATATAGCATACCTAGGTATTTTGACTCCTTCAAACTCTATCAAAATTGTTCCCGTAGGTGAAAATACGATATCTCCATTCATATTTTTTTTTTTCATTCAACCTTCTCACCTCCCTTATTTTCAAATTACTTGTAATCATTTTTGTATCTCTCCCTCAGAAAATACTATATTTACATATTATATATGATTCCTTTACATAGGTATATATATTTTATATCCTTCTGATTATCCACAAACCTGTTGGCTGCATCCCTATCAAAGAACAGAACTCCCATTTTATTATTTCCATTTTTCTTTATACTTACTATATCATTTAATTTGGAATCAAACACCTTCTTCGCTATTTTCAATTCATTGAATCTACCCATACTATTCTCAGATTCATCAGTTGGTTCTATGACCACCAAAAAAGGTGCCCTAGCTCCGTTTTTATAGTATGTGGTTTCATCTTCTTCCATTTTTTATACTTTCAAGGTATTATCTATATTATTTGTATCGTTATTCCCATGTATTGTTTTATTGTTACTCATTATCCCATTTACTTCTGCATCCGTACTATCTAGAGAATTGGAATCCACATTTTTTTGGGGGTCTCTTCCCCCCTTTCCCACCGAGTCACTCATCTTCAATTCGTATTAATCAATTATTCCTTTTTATAACTGACTAAAGGATTAGATAGGTGATTCTCACACAGGATATTGTTAGTAAGGCACCTGCCTCCTCTCTTATGAAACTCTCAATTCCACACCAATTGCAAACTTTCCACTTTTCACGGAATTTCCAGTTTGGATGTATAACTGAGACTGTTGAAGTGGAGAGGATGGATGTTGATATTGACAAGAGTGACAAATGGTTTAATACCTTAGAAACAGCCAGAGAGTGGCAAACGCAGATGGCGTTCTATTCCTTTTTGGAGAGAAGTAGAGTGAATCTAGAGTGAAAAATGTTCTCAGAGTGGAAGTTGGCTAGGAACAAAATGCTAGAGGTTTTCTGGAGTGAATCATCATAGAGGAAGGAGAGTTTCATGAAATGAAATTGGAAGAATTTTATTTATTTATTGCAGACGTCTGTGGAGTGGAATGAAAGATCTGTTTGAATTTACTTGTGAGTGCAGGCAAAGGTCATTGTTTTTCAATTCTTTGTTGATGTAAAGGTCTTCAATGAAATCTAACGTAGTGTTGTTCTTGTATCTAACTCCATGTAGAAGTTTTGAATTCCCATTCGGGCTGAAATTATGTTTATTAAATCTGAGATGATGACCAAAGGCTGATTTTTTATTTTATTCGAACTCCCAAAGGTCTACAAGTCCTACCGATGTATGTCACTGAACAATCTCCGCAGTTTAGTTTGTAAATACCACTTTTAGAGAATTCATTAATTTTATCTTTACTATTGACAAGATGTCTATTTAAGTTGTTCCCTTCCTTTGAGATCCCTTCCTTTCGTAAATGATCACATTCCAAATGGAATTGCAGGTTGCATAACCAGAAA